>JAGWCC010000515.1:62500-350131 GCA_022651775.1 Drusus annulatus | reverse complement strand
ACTTCCACGTTTGTTGATATGCTATCAATGCGTTGTTAATAATTATGAAAAATCAGTATTTTGACATATCACAAAAAGTCGACAGTATGTTGATCGATTCGAAGATAAAATCGGTAAATCATTTATTTGTGCGAAGACATGAGAGTATTTTGATGACAATAGCGATATTTGATTAAAAAGAAGTGACCTTTTTCATGGTCATTTGATCGTATATTTAACGAGAATGTGTCACGTTAGTCGCAAGAATTAAATATTGTTTGTTGTATGTGGCCTGACAACGCAACATCTTGTTTAAGATGGTATCCATTTTAGCAGAGGCGCACGGGCTGATAACCGGCCCTAGGTCACCAAATGCACAAAACTATAACTTAAATTCACTCCTGCAACGGTGATTAGTATGGTACATTCCAAATACTCGATAATTATTTACATACTATGCATGTTTTACAGTCTAACTGATGATTTATTCGCGGTTTCTTTTCATATGATGACCTCCGTAGCGTAATTGTCGAGAACTTGTCGAGAGGTAACACAGCGCAAACATATATTTTTATTATTTCTAATTTTGTAACTGTTAATTCATGGTGGAATTCCATTTTAATGATTAAATAAAAACAATTTTTTAACTTTATTCCACTTTTTTATTTTTTGACCGGACCGGTTTCAGCCTATAACGGCCATCTTCAGACTACAATTGTATATGAGCCATAGAATAAGAAGAACCTGTACTAGTCTGAAGATGGCCGTTATAGGCTGAAATCGGTCAATCAAAAATAAAAAAGTGGAATAAAGTTAAAATTTGTTTTATTTAATCATATATTTTTATTTATTTATAATTTAAATAATGTCATATTTTGATTTAAGCCACTTTATTGTTATACATATACACGTGTCAACTAGGTTCAGTTAAAACACTTACCTTCTTCAGGGCAATATAATATAAACTAACCTAAGTAAGGTTATATTTATATATAACTTTACTAACGTTATAAAGGTAATTGATCTAACTATAACAAAAGTTATTGTCCGCACAACTGATAACACATAAATGATGTGGCAAAATATGTATCACTTGAAAGTGATACTTATCAGGAGTTTGATAAAAATGTTTTTTTTTTGTAGATTGTGGCAAATTCTTACTCACTGGCATAAAATTGAAATAATAAGTTACGAAACTCTGTGAATCAATAACTAATTAAGAAATGTACATCTTTCTTCAAAAGTTCTAGAAATTTCACTCGATGCGCCAAAACGTAATACTCACTGTGTTCATACATCACAGCTCTGATAATTTAAAATATATTGGTTTTATTCACATTCTTAACACTTAAATAGTTTCGCAAATGACTGAACAATGGCAAAGGTAATAAGAATAAGAAAAGGAAAGTGGTATGATTTAAATATATATAGAATACCCCACAAAAGTTCCAAATGCCCGGAGCCAGTGGACTTGTGGTATCCCCTGTTGGGGTATGTTGTGAGACTGAATGGTGAGAGGAGGGGACGGAAATAGAAAAGAGGAAGGTTGAAAATTACTTGACTATTCGGATCTGATCACCGAATACGGTTAATCCCATTTCAAGCAACATTATGATCCTTAATGGTATTCTTTCATCTTGTATTTGTTATTTAATTAGAATTTCGAACACAAATAAATGAGATGTGGTTTATTTTTACTCGCAGGGATTTGAACCTACCTCTGAATTCTTCGACGTAGATTTTAACCGTTCGACCTCGGAGGTCGTCTATATTAACACCATTAACATACTCGTACCATCATGACGATGCAAAAAACATGATTTTCGTATTGATTTCACAAGCCTCAATAAGCCCACACAAGGTTGTTACGGTTGCCTCCCCACCGAAGATAGTCCACGTATTTAGGATAGACGCAATAATGCGTACAGAAAAAGGATATTTTCCAAACGGAAAATCCTTTCGTGCCAAGTTTGATGGATTACGTCATTTTTTCGTCAAAGAAGCCTTTTTCCTACAATGTGTTCATGCCTTTCTTGCCATTGTGAAATAATTATGTTCGGAAGAACCCCAACCCATTGAAGAAAACAATCGATTACTTCTGTAATAGTCAGATATGTCTCATCTTGTAACATTCCAGAAAAAGTAAATATGGACTAGTGTATTTTGTTTTTGAACGTAGAATTCAGGTCTCGTGTATAGGTTGTTTTAATTAACATTACGTCAATACGTTTCCTTTTCATAACTAAGATTATTCAAACATATTTCGCTTTCTCCACAAAGCAAATTGTTTCTTCTTTATGGACGCTTTGAAGGCTTTTACATATAAATACATTTTATATCGAAAAAAGGAGTAAAAAAAGTGAATAATGTATAACATAATAGAAAGAGTTAAAAACAAATAAGTATGCATAATTCAAGTATTTAATAGTTACAGCGTATGTAGGTTTTACAGTTAGTTGTATTATTTATTATTTTACTTGAACATTCATTTTTTTGTTGGTTGGTTATTGCCCATTCCATAGTAAATATTATCATGGCAAATTGCACAAAAAAGTGTAAAACGTATATAATGTATATAATAGACGGCGTTAAAATTTAAAAGAAGTAAGGAAGTACAGTGGAAGTGTATAGTTGCAGCGTAATGTAATTACAATTAGTTGTATTATTATAGAAGATAGAAAAAAGAGTATAATACATGGCATAATAACAATTTAAAAATAAATGATAATAAAAATAGTAAAACTATAAAATAAGTAAGTAGGTATTCTGTTAATGGAAAGTTACAGCGCAATGGGTAGTAGGTTTATTTATGAATTAAAAATAATTAAGATACTTTTCACGGAAGTAAATATTCCAATATTTTTAGGAGATATCAAAACTTTAAAACGTACAGCGCCCATATATTAATGCATAAAATAACTTTATATACGTGTCATTTGAATATATATATATATATATATATATATATATATATATATATATATATATAAGATATATATATATATATTCATATATATATATATATTCGAATGACACGTGTGTCGGACATACATGGTCCACGATAAATGTAGCATTAAGATTATTGTATTATTTAGAAATGTTAATCATTGTAATGTATATTTCTCCCGGCTTGATAAATGACGTGAAGGAATCCTTTGGGCTCGGTCGGCCAGACTGAGGCAGCAACCAGCGGGATGACGGGCGCGTAGCGCGCCGATCCCAGCCGACCTAACGATTCTTGCGCGAGCGTGATTTGTTAAACCCTTTCACGGGGGCCAGGTTAATCACCCGGCCAAATAAAATATACCGGGGTGATAAATCGGCCCCCCATGTGTATTATGTTTGTAAATGTTAGGATAAAATAGTTATTAAGAGTTTAGCCCCAAAAAACCGGGCATTATTTGAATTGTAAAATTTGTGAACGTAAAAATGATAGAGGGGCGAAACGGTGAAAGCTGGTGGAAAGGAAATATTGCAAAATTTCCCAAAATTAAAAGCGACCCGGAAAGAGAGAAAAGGGGAAAGAAAATTCCCCCATACAAATCTCCCAAATCCGTGGTCGCTCACGCAATATTAATTGCGCAAAAACCAGAATATACGATCACAAGCCCTTTGAATATATATATATATTCTCTTCGCCCTATATATATATATATCCTGACTTTTATATACCATCGCCTGCCCCCTGGACGACACGTCTCTCTGGACCAGACCCGCAGCGCAGCATCTTCCACTTGAAACTGAGGCCCTACAAGTTGCCCCCGTAATGAAACGACTGACCCCTTGGCACCTCCATTACCGCTACCAACTTGTTTATTTGTGTTTCTCACGTCGGGTACAACACGTTAAAAAAGTTTTGGAAACATTTGAGAGGCCATTTTATTCTGAACCAACTTGTAAATTTTTTTTCTACACTCTTTTTTGGTTTCTTACTTTTTTTATTCTGAACAAATAATATTATCTACTTTATTCTATAATAATTTTTATTAATACGATGCATTCGATGTATAAGATTGCAATGCCCACTCTACATTCTAGAACAGAGAAAATAAAAATTATTTTGTAATATATGTTTCAAATAAGTTCCTGAATTTCGAATCATCTCCCAATCCTGTAGGTCAATAAACCTCACCACCTAAAGTCCCTTCTTTACAAAATCCATTTTGAGTAATATCCCCCTACCGCAGGCGAAATTTGACAAATATATTAATACATTTACTAAGAAACGTACAAAACACAATTTTTTATGACAATTTCAAAGTTTATTTCTACCATCGGGTATGGAACAGGTTGTCCTTTTTTCTTCTCATTATCTAATTAATGTTCTGCGATGGAAATCTAACTCGCAACTTCTCAACATGGAACCAACGAATTTAACATTACGCCGACCCATTCAGAACGCCATTAACAAGATGAAAACTTACAATGAAAACTATTGTAAATTAAAACAATTATGTAAGAATTTGACAATGTATTCCCGCACATGTAAATGCGTGTGAGAAGATACCAGCTCGTAAGGGTGGAAAATTAATTATTCAAATCCCTCGCAACTGCGGACCTGAGGACATCATGGATAAATATAATAATTGTTGTTTCAAACTGGTTCAGTTTTAAAATGAACATTTCGAGTAGGCCCTACTTTGAGGGATCTAATTTAATTAATAAAACACAACCTTTCTTAAGTAAAGTAAAATCCGGTGGCGAATGCTTTTTAAAAACGTGATAAAGGAAATTATTCCAAAAAATCTCTAATTCTTATTTTTTTAAGAAAAATTATTCATTCATATAAGTAATTAAAAAAAAACACTTTGATAATTTGTAAAGGGTTTTTTCTGTGAAAATTCGCAAGATGGACGTTTTAGTATCTACCGCAAGGTAGGCATTGAAAACTTTATGAAAAAATTGTCCGAGCCGATGGAAATGAATTATAGAAATGCGTGTAAAAATTAAGCATTCTCTGTGCCAATTAGGTAATACTGGAGACAGGAAATGAGTAATAATTCCTCTGAAAAGGAAAAGTTACTAATTTGATTTTCTTGGCAATTATTAAAGAAATAAAATTAACATTTGCTTAACTAATTGCTTAAATTCAAACTCGGATTTCATTTATGTAATTGGTAGATTGCTTTTATGAATTTAAATCATTATTCTAATTCTGTTCGAAGTTTCAAAGAAAAAGTCACCCTTTCTTAAGTGCGTATTTTGTGGCATTAACCAAAGAGCATTACACGACTTGACACAGAGATAAATCTGTAAATTGAAGCTTTCTCGGTGATATGTTATTTAACTCTGCTTATAGAAATTCATTGGGAGTAACAGAGGCGTGCACTCCATACAAGCACATAAGCACTGCCTACCCTGCCGTACTCGCATACAAATATAAATTATTTTGTATTTAATAATATGAAATTATTGCGACAAATAAATCTACACTTTGAGAAACACGCACGAAGTTCAGCTAATACCGCCACACCAACCGTCTTACTATAACCGGTGGCGGCTCGTGACTTTTTAGTGTGCTAGAGTGGTAAGATTGAAAAAATCGTCATTATTGATGTTGTTGTAGCCGAAAACAATAAAAAAATATTTCAATATTTCAATTTTTCGTATGAAGATTTTTCAGAAATCCGTGCAGTGCACCACCAAAACTGAAAAATCTTCATACAAAAAATAAATTCGTAACAAAAAAGTTTTCGGCCACAACAACACTAACAATATCGTATTTTTCAATCTTAGCACTCTAGCACATTAATAACTCACGAGCCGCCACTGACTATAACGTGTCAAAAGCTTTAACTTCATATGCCCAAACATCACCACTGTCAGAGTAGATTATTCTATGTTCACTACACTACACAAAATATGTATTCACGTATGCTGTGAGATGTGTGCGCGTTCAAGTGGCTTGTTTGTGTTGGTATTTTTGTTAATGTATAGGCAGTGCTTTTACAGAACAAACGCAGTAACTATCAATGACATCGGTTGGTACCTATCTTTATTATCAATTTATTAATACGCTGTTTTTTCTACTGACTAACATAATTAAAAACTCGGTAGTGACTAGCTGTTGACTTTATTAAAATCAAAGGTATATCCGACAGTTAAATTTGGGAGGCACCTGTGGAGCGGAGGTTTCAAATAATTGATAAAACTGCTTGATTCTGCGTAACGGAGGGCCGTTCGCCACATTGAAAATCCGTTGTTTACAGACCGATTGTCATCTTTAATGCACAGATGAAATGCAGGTGCGCTAAATCTGTTCTGCAAGTATTACAATGGCGCCTGACCCAAGGAGCCAGCAGCATTGATCTCCTACAAGCCGGTGCATGGGCATGAAACTCGACGGGCACGAACGGAACACTCGTTCACAGTTGATGTCGGCCTCATGAGAATGGGTCGTTTTGTGTAAGGCGGCTAGTACGTGGAATGAGCTATCGAGATTTTATTTTCCTCCTTAATTTAATCTGGGCCTCTTTAATACCCACTTTCTTAACTACTCCCTTCCAACGGAAGGGTGAATGCAGTGAACTTCATTAATAGAAGACTGAACGCCGTTGGCGCAAATAAATAAAAAATATCTGATGAAGTGAAGCTAGCAATCCACAATGGAGTGCTTATACCAACGCCAATGTATGGCAGTGAGGCCTGAAAATGGCAAAATAAGAATGAAAGAAGACTGAATGCTGTAGCAATGAGATCCCTGAGGCGCATGTGTGGTATAAGCATGTATAACTGTTTAAAAATGTGGATATCCGGATTAAATGTAAGGCCGATGTAAGCGTATTGAATAGGTTTAAAAAGGGACCATTTAGATGGTTTGGAAAATATATAGCAGATAAACAAAAAAGGATTCAAAAGAGATTACATGACGTGAAGTTGAATAGTAGAAGAAGTTGGAAACACCCGAGGAAGACATGGCACGATCAAGTGAATCAAATACTTGAGTCGGGCCATGTCAAGAGTCGGAACAACAAAAGAGTATCTGTGAGACGATGTATGAACGTAAATGAAGCAAGACATATGTGCCTTGTGCAGTGTTGTTTGACGGTTCATACTCTTTGCCTACGAAAAAAAATCAGAGATGTTGATTTCGAGCTTGAATTAATAAAAGAGAAGGTACAAAATATAGATGCTTCCACATAGAGGATTTTAGTATTCATTACTAATGTTTTAGACATGGTTTGTAAAGCTTCTGTTTGTACTGTTATCTCCCATTATCAATAGTGGTCATGAGTTGCGATAACTTTGTTCTGCCACATTTCATAACATGGCATTAATCTTTCTAGGTATCAATGCCTTCTTTCCACCAACACGGAACATTGGTAGCCTTAACGAATCAGTATTTTATCATTCTCTTTACATTTCCTTCAGCTTTTGGTACTTTCGACCCAGAACAGCTTCATATATTTATCTTGGCAGCATCCTGTTAATAGTCTTATTCTCTTTCTCAGTCAGTTTTAACCTATGTTTATTAGCTGCCTGACTTGCACAGGATTTAGACCGTCTATAGATCTTTAGATTGTCTCAATAAAGAGGCATTATCCATTTAATTTTGATCCACTTTTCAATATAGAGTTTGGTGCGGTAAACCGCAAACCCCACATCCAGCTTAGGTCCTATAATTGAGGTTTCCACCCCTTGCTTTGCTAGTACTTGCTAGAAGTATAGTTTTGGTTCTAACACAAAACGATTTTCTCATTTTTAGTGTGACTTAAAATTTAATTATTAATTAAGCACGAAAGTTTTTTCATGAAAATTATGAGAATGTTCGAAAATTAATAATATTAAAAATAAATTGAATGATAACGAAACAAATACAGTTATTGTTTTTAGAAATGAAAAGCCTTCAATCGGTGAGGATGCAATACAATTGTAGCCTCTCCTGGCCACATGGAAAAACACACATTAGCGCTTCTAGCGTCACTTGCAGAAACTGCCCCAGACACGGCTTAGAAAAACAATTGCGTTCGGACTGTGGACTGGACTGGCTATCTATTTCCCTTTCTTGCTTAGTTGTGTCTAATATCTAATTTATTCATTAACCTATATCAATGTTCAATTCCTAATAATATAGCTGGTAAATACTATAAATCCTTAAAACGCATAGAATTTCAGAAAAAAATTAAATTAAATCTCTAATGGTAATTCTTAAAACATCAATTAATGGTAAAAGCAATCAATAAGTTGCACCGGAATTTCAATTACAGTTGATTTAATGCTTAAATTGCGCTGAAAGAGAAGAAATATAATTGCGTTTCGGTTAATATTAAGTACCTAGTTGGCCATTAAACCAGGAAAACGATGCTTTCTAAGAGTAACTTGATAAATGCTTTGTTAAGGTGAAGTAATTTATTTTTATTCAGATATACATAGTGCCTACCTACCTATATTTAACTTGTACAATACAATTATTGTTTAAATATTTATTCATTAACGCCCTGATGAACTTTTGCATATTAAATTACGTGCACACGTGTACAGAGAATCAAAAAATGCATAAAAGGAATAATGTTAAAATGGTAAAAAGCCACAAGTTTTGAAATTTAAATAACAAATAAAAGTTAAAGTTTAAAAAAATAAAAGATAGTGGAATTATAACGTGCCTAAAGTTGGGAAGAGGAAGGAGTAGAGAAAAAGAGGGGAGTACCTAGCCATTCAGATTTGGTCACTAGACATCTCTTAAGTCACAATAGACGGAATATCATTTTTGTCTGATTAAAACGTCCTGATTGCCCATTGATATTACGTTATTCTTAAATAAATATAGTTAAGGATATACAATAAAATGTTTTTATTTTAACTATTTTATTTAATGGTGGCAATCAATGAAGTAAAATAAGTTAGCAATTAAAACACCATGCATCTTATTCCATGAGATATATTTAAAAAAAAAATCGATTGGTAATCAAAAAACTGTCAAAATATTTTATCATTAAAAAAAAACTTGAAATGCTTAAAGTAATGTTATACCCCAGTCATTCATATTTAAAAAACGAACTTTTTTAGAATGATTAAAATCAAATCAAATATGACTTAAAATAAGTCATACTAGACTTTCAATCCCAAAAGACAAAATGTTAATAAAAATCGAGGGAGTAATATTTGGATTTTTTTTTTCAACATGAATACCGCGCAAAAGTATCAACTATCTGGAGCCAGAAGAACGATGTTATCTAAAATTGGGGCACGTTTTGAAACTGAAGAGAGAGATAATAACATAAAGATGGAGAAAACACTTTATATATAAATATGTTTTTGTTGCCTGACGGTACAAATTTGTACCGGGTGAATTTTTCCTGTTAAGAGTTTTCCGAAAATTAAAAAAAAAAATCAAAAGAATTCAAAGTTATACATAACAGATAATTCCCATAATAATTTGTAAAAGTTCGCTTAATCTATGTTCTATGAACATATTATTTTTATTGTTTGTAACTGATTAGAGATTCTGTTTTAAACTCCGTGTACATAGGTACTCGTACCTACCCGCCTGAACATTAAATTTACTGACAGATAAGAAATAGGGAAAACCAGAGACAAATTAGACATAGAGTAGTAAAACAAAAGAAGTTGTAAAAAGGGAACAGAATTGCAAAGCCAAATTTTCGTATGTCTTTGATTTTAAACGACACTTTTATACAGTGCCCGATAGTACTGGATAGAAATGTTTCACAACTATCAGATATTATAAACCTTTAACGGGATTTACGGAAATTCCGTAGCCTTGCCACCGGGCGGCTTTTTTTATCTCTTGTTTATGACATTATTAGACTGTTTCGAGAATCGGGATTTTTTATCATACCCGTCGTATTGATTTGACAATATTATTTGGACGTTACATCAAGGAAGCGACCTCGTTATAACCCGACACGATTGTATGAGAGTAAGCCAGGACTAATATATCATTAAGTAATTGCTCGTTCTATCCGTGACCTCGCTATTTTCGTGATCGTTATAACCAAGTTCGACTGTATTCCTTTTTTGTTTGTGCATATAATTCTCATCTTTTCATTGTCAATTAATTGTAAACCTTTAATGTAAAAGCCCTCACTGGCGTATACAATAAAAATAAATAAATATAATCTAAGTAATTTCTCAATACGAGCAAATGAAAAAAGAAACTGAGAATTTATTAAGCGCACACAATGATTCCATGAATCGATTGGGAGTATTGAGAAAGTAGGGTGGACAACATGACTAATCCTATATCCATACCTGGGAGAAACAGATTTTTAATTAACTCCAGGAAGGTTCTTCTTATTCGGCACTTGTAAACAGGCGACTCGTGCTAAATAAAGTACTTGAAAATGCCCTAGAGAATAATAATTGCTTGAATGTCCCAAGGAAAACACATTTGCAGGAGAATTTATAGGAAGGAATTAATCAAGACGCAGTTCGGACATGATGTTCGGTTAGGGCGTACTTTCTTGAATTGAGTAGGTTCTCGAGTCCAATTAACTATTTCAGAATCAAATTGTATCTCGTTGAAGGTAATAAAGATGGTTTATGCTTGAATCTGGTATCTTGTATCTGTTTTTTGTACCCAATACCAAGAGCAAGAATTTGGCTTTTTGGTAAATAACAAAGTATTTTGACTTTTATAGGAATGAAAAAAACAAATTAAAAGTAGTAGATAATTTAATAAGTAGGTAATAAATATTTTTTTGTCAAAAAAAAAAAATCAAAGGCATGTTTGCTCATTTTTTTAAAATTCTGATTGTACAGTTGGAGCCAAACGTGTTTACATTTATTTATTTATTCAATTTTGTTCTGTTTTTTTACTGAGAAAAAAACAATTAGTATCATTGACAATATACACAATATAATGTGCATGAAATATTTATTGAATGAATATTTCAAATTTTGAACCGATGTTAATTGAAAAAAAAAACTTTTCAAATCCCTACCTATCTATAATGTATTTAGTAGTCATTATTCTATATTTGAAATAGGTAGATTAAAGTTCGAAAAAAAAAATAAAGTACCTGCCTATAATGTAGCAGACATTAATATATATGTTTACGGCTGACAACAAGTTTATAAATAATAGTGATCATAATGTTGAAAACATAAATAAATACCAACTCCTGGGTATAGCGAGCTATTGAATTCTAGACTCAGATGTGCGGATTGAATACCTAGATAAATAAATAATGATTTAATTTAAAAATAAAACAGTTTTTTTTAAATATCGTATATTTGGTATTGTAAAATAAAAATATTCCGATGATATTTGCACATCGTTTGGATTGCAATACTCAATGTCCGGTGAGATACCGCCCTGGAGAATCAAAAATTTAGTTTAAATGTTATTTTAATTGAAATTTTAGGTAGGTTAACTGTTTTCCATTACTATGTATATTCTGTAATATTTTAGATTAGGTGTGTTATGTGTTTATGGTAAAAGCAGGAATTTTTAATACACAATTTTTTTGTCCTCGTTCAAAATGTCTTTAGCTATGTTTAGTGGCCAAGTTTAAATAACTTGGTACTTTTCTCTCTTCTTTCCCCTTCCTCCCAACTTCTACCCACCCATGCAACCATCCTCAATTCAAGGATATGACATCCCCTGATTTCGGCAATTTAAACTTTTGTGCGGTTTCACAATAAGAGTCAAAATATTTTGGTTAAAAATTACAATGTTTACGTAGAATATTTATTGATAATAAATTAAAACGCAATACAAGCAATTGGTTTGTTCTGCTTATTTGAGATGAGATAAATATTTTTTCCCGTCTTTTTTATAAGTTCTGGGAGGTAATTGTATAATATAATTATTAATTAGTAACAACAGGATACTCCGTATTCTGTTGTTACTAATTAATAATTATTTCAGTTTGTAATGTAATTTTAATTAACTACTGTTCGATGAGAAAAAGAGATTTCGAAAATCGGTGTTGAAACTAACTGTTAAACCATATAATTAAATAAGTTAATTGTGCTTTTTTATATTGTGAGCATTGACCAAGTATTCGATGATTGTGAGGGATATTTGATTTTACTTTCATCGTATACGAGTTTTGTCCTACACATTCCGAGACAATTACTTTATTATTCTAGTAAGTTCTTAAGCCAGGATGTTATTGTCTACCTGATCTTTGTTGTCTTTGCATTCAACCTTGAATGAAACATTCTCTGATCTACAGATGATTTGAAAAATAAGCAAGATAACACTATTTATGTCTCGAGGTAGTTTTTTTATTCAAAATATTAATGTGGTATTTAGTGATTAAATATCGGCAGCCTATTATAATCATTTATCTATCTATTTTATTCGTTATTTTTTCTCGTTGACGTATTAGTTTTCAATTGTCTATATTAAGATAGTATCTTATGATATTATTTTAAATCATATCACATAATTAAGATTAATTATTGAGATAAAATCAATAATTTTCAAGGAAAATATGAAACAGAAAAAGCCAGAAAATAAAAAGAATTAGGTCTCGACCTATTTCAATAAATAAAATCAATATAAAAAGCATACAGCTTTAATTTTAATTCTATTTAAATATATTACGATGTTATCTTAATTATAGCGCTTAACGTGATATTTTTACAAAAAAATATTTTCACTTTTATTATTTTATTAGTACCTACTTTTGTGACGTTTTTGGAGTTTTGGAAATTATATGTTTTTAGATTAAAAAATTATTTAAACAGTGTTTAAAAACAATTTGAATTAAAACCTACGCACGCTTATCACAACTGAATATTTACTTGTCACAAACTTTTCAGTACGAAGAAAACTGTATAAATCGGAAAGGTAATTCTAAACTCTAAAATCTCCACACTAACGACCAAGTTCTTGTAAAAGTTTTAAGAAATCTGAGATTCAAGACTTTGTTGTGAATCCATAAATTCGAAAACGCAGCTCTGCTAACCAAATAAGTAAACACTTTTCCATCGGTTTTCATGATAAAATTTCTATATATATTTCAGTCAACCTCCGAAAAATGCGGGAAATATTCAATTTAATTTCAGATTTCGAAAAACTTTTACAAGAATTTATTTGCTAGTTTGGAGGGCCGTTAATATAATCAGAATGTGGAAATAATAATAACTTCAGTTAATAAAGTTTTGTCCAGTTTGTAAAGTCATTGACAAATAAACAGGCAGTTTTAATGAGAGTTCTGTAGGTTCTTACGGCTTCGGCCAGACTCAAAGGGGAGTGCCGCTCGAGGTGGGTTGGCTTGCTCGCAACTCGCAGCTCGCAGCCTCAAGTGGCGGAAGTTTTAGCTATGCAGTTGCGAGCTTATTAGAACAAGCTTAATGAGAGTACTCTTCTCCTCTCCATTGTCTGCTGCACTTCACTTACTCCGGAGATAAATCCTAATGGTGAGAAAACACAAGCCTTATAACTCATTTTGTAAATCATCTTTACTGAACAGAGCAATTTTATGACAACGTTATTTATTATGATTTAAAAAAAAACCTTCTGTCAAATCTTGGTTCGCGATACAAACATTTTCTTGGTAATTTATCATTTTTTTGCTTGCAGTAAAATAAAAATAAAATTGTTCCAGGTTTATTGTATTTTTGACACATTGTAATCAAGTATAAGTATTTTTGAAGAAAACCATTACTGTGTAGTTTGACATATTTAATTAAAATTAAACAATAACTTTGAATAAAACCACAGATTTATACTTTTTTTACACATATATTTTGTAATTGTCTTATTATAATATCTCTTTTAAGTTATTTAAAAAAAAAAAATTATATTTGTATGAGTATGCGAGTATATAGGATGTGAGGAATTAAATTACCCTCCCCGCATTAAAGTTCTTTTTTTTACGAAAATTACTTTTCACCTACTAACTTAAATTATCAAGATTTAACGCAAGCCGTGATATTAAATACTAAAACAAAAATAAATTTCATAAAATTACACAATTATACAATTACAATTTGTTTTTACGAAAATTACTTTTCATTTTACTAACTTAAATTATCAAGATTTAACGCATAGCCTTGATATTAAATACTCAAACAAATATAAATATCATAAAATTACACAGTTACAATTATAACGTTACAGATAGAAATTAAAAAGACAGAACTAAAGGTTTCTATGATAGCTCAGTGGTTAGAGCAGATGCCTGAATACTGGAAGATTGCGAGTTCATGCCCATGTCACGCTAATAACCATTTTTATTTTCTGTGTATTTTTCACGCGTGAAAATATAAATTTGCAAAGAACCTTCCGACGATTTATACTACTTTATTTATTTGATTTATTTTATTTATAAAACCGACAAATCATTAAGTCTTATTCGTATAATATAAATAAAAATAAGAATAAAATGCATTCTTTAATTGTATTACTTTTAAAAATAAGAAAAATATCTTGATTCTTATTATAATGATTGACAAATATAAGATGGTTTGATTGATTGATCAAAGACTTGGCAGAGGGAGACCACGCGATGGGTGCAAGTGCAGCTCCGCAGAGTTGTTTTGAACTGCAGCTTGCAGCCTTAATATTGGTTCATGATAGCCAATGCGATACGAGAAGGCACCAGAAGAAGAAAGTTTTAAAATTAGTTCGAACCGAACATTAAAAATTAACAAAATTAATCTACCACAAAATTGACCTCTGACAATAGGTAAATTCTATGTCCTTCTGTCGATTTTATAGTTAATTATTTAATATCGACTAGTCATTCTAGCTCTTACTTTTTCCATGTTCTTCTTAATCTTTTGAAACTGAGCCTTACTTCATCAGTCTATATACTCGTATGTAGCATTTAAATATGATCTATGAAAACGAAGGCAAGACTGTTCAACTTATTGGAACAGCTGTTTGTGACGCATGTTCCCATAACGGATTCAAATAGAACCGATAAAACATGCCTCCATTCATATGAATAAGTTATCAACATAATACATAGTCATTTCATTTAAGTACATAAAGTTTTCCGAGAAAACCTACCAGGTGGCTTTTCATTGGTATTGAGTAATGATGTAATAAACACTATCGGAAATCATGCTGTAAAAATAAATTACTCTCGTTAAAGAGGACAGTCTTCGTAGAAAACTATTAAAGGCTTTCTGTTTTCTCTTTATTTATATTGTATTTGACTCACTTGATGTTTTGTTATCTTATCGTCTTAGGATGAATCTTATTTTTTTTACCATCTTCCGACGATTCTGTGTTGTCCATCTACTATAAATGTTTCAATACACTTCATTTATTACTAAGTAGGTACTTGGAAATAAGTTTTTTTTGTCGATATTATTTTTTACATATATCTTAAGCGTTTTTTTTAAGTGATAAGAAATTTGTGAGCCGATGGATATACAAACTGTTACATGTATTGAAAGACTGCCCCCTTAGTGCAATCATTCATAGGATCAGTCTAATGGTTCATTGTCAGAAAATGCATAAAAAATAGCGTGAATTGATTATTCACTAATATACATACATACTCGTATATTATAACGTATAAAAAAAATGGGCGACGAACGAGATAAAACAGAATTGTCAGATGTGTTCAAGTTTTTCCCATTTACAAATTGAGGATGAGTTAAAACCAAATTTGTCAATGAGTAAAAACATAAAAGTGTGTTTTTTTTGGTGTACATTTCAAATTACGTTTAATTCTTCTTCTGGTTTTCTATTTTTTGTACAATTCAATGATGAATTACAATTATTTTCTTAATTTTACACACTAATGAAGCTATATTCTGATAAAACATTATGAGATGTTTCCATTAGCGCCCTTGTGGTAATATTTTATAAAAATTGCCCCATATAAATTATCGAAGAGTTATTTTTATTATAATTAACTGTTTAACTTCAAACTCAGAGAGGTATAAGTTTGCCACAGTGTAGTATAACTAACATAAAATGTTCTTCGTCATTTTACTAGATTCACGAGTATTTTATTGAAATGGTTAAAAAACATAACTAGAATTAGCTAGGCTTTCAAAACGATTCAATTTGTTTAGGTAATAGTACGAAAAATACGGTTTAACTTTTCTTTTTAAGCTTGCGCATCACCGTTACAATGGTCACATGTGTGTCGTCTATTTTTGTTGCTTTGAGTGAAGTTGAGTCAATTGCCAATTACTATTTTCTTAATTATAGCGATCACTTATCCAATCACTTATTTTTACAAACATTGCCAAACCCTTCTTATTTTGTGGTACAATTTCGAGCTTTTTATATTTTTTCGTAGTTTAACCGACGTTTCTTTTGCATTTTACAATACAAACTAGATACTTTTTTAAGGACAAAATAAATAACATAATTGTTCAAGCATTTTTAAAAATACAGCATTTATAGCGATCTGCAATGGTACTCACACCACTGTGATAAAAAAAGCTTAACTAGCACACTGCAGGAACAAAGCCGAAACAATAAAAGCACGGAAAATAGGTTAAACCCTCGAGGTACAATAAGCGGAAGATGAATTGTTTCACCACCGGAGAAAAGCTTTGGGAGCTTTGTATTGGATGTTATTCTGGTCTCTACAAATGCAAGTTCCTTTTTGCACAACAATTTTTTTCGAAATTGAAATACTCGTGTTCGCTTATCACATAGTTTTGCGTTGGTGGATATCAATAATTTTAACGTGCGTCTCAAAAGCTCACCAATAGACGATAACTTTTTATGGTGTTATTATTCAACAAGTGTACCATGTTTTTTAAAATCAATATTTTACTTGGTAAATGCGGTTCATTAACACGGGCTTATGAATGTTTGAATGACAAATTTTGTAAGTGAACTCATGAACATTTGACCTTCTATGCCTGAAACCGTACACGAAACATAATAAATTAACAATTCAAATTTGTTTATTTGATGGAAATTAAATACCTTCGTGTTGAAAATTATTTATTAAAGATAACTAATATTAACTAACAATAATAACAACTTAGACAAAATAGTAGCTTTTTATCGCACATTTGAAAACAACGTTTCGATTTTGACTCCATCATCAGTGCGGCGGCAAAAAAACACAGTAAATGTTACTTGCAGTTCAGCGCTTAGCGAAACTAAGTCCATAATAGTTGACTTAACTATGGGTAAAAATATTGTGCGTTAGAGAAACATTTCAACATTCTAGGTCGTTAAGTTTGATTGGTGAAAGCGAGAGAATTATTTTTTACAAAATGTTTAAGTTATTGAAAATCTCTGCTTATTTTTCAAGAAACTCGAAGCATAAAATATGACTTCTTTTCCGTAAAACATTGTTACTAGAATGTGACAGTTGAGTGTCAAGATTTAAGATGAGCGATAAAGAACGTGCCTTTATAAGGAATTTCCCCTGGAAAATATTTCTTATTTATTTTTCACACATAAGCGACGCACGACTCGGGTGCGGAAAATTGGACGAATAAAGCAGTCAGCACTGGAAGCAAATAACATGTAAAATACACCTAATAGAGCCGTCAAAATCAAACAGTTTTGGGTTCCGTATTTCTTAAATTCGAGCTTTTTTTCAATTTCTATGTAATTTTTTTTCTACTAAAGCAACAAAGTGAATGTGTGCAAATTGTTTTAAACTTGTTAAAATTATGGTAAAGTAAAATACAAAATATTCATTGATTTAATTTTTGGACAGTGATTTAAAGTAAAATAATTTATAAAAAAATACCAAATTTTTTAACACTGACTTTGTTCTTATATTGTGTTGATATCACTTGTGTATAACAGAAAACAACTGAAAACTTTCACGAAAAGTTAACCAAGAAAAAATATCTCACAACAAAACATCTGTAACATTTCTCGTCAAACTCTGTCTTTGTCAGACGAGCACAAAGGCTTTTCTTTGTTTATGTGGTTTTTTTTTCAATATTGTCAAGGTGAAGTTTTGGAACAAAAGCTATCACCCGGCGACGATTGGTGGCAAAACACTGTATTCTACCAGCTCTATCCAAGATATTTTATGGATAGTGATGGGAGTGGAATTGGCGACTTGAAAGGTAATTTCTTTAAATACATTCTCTGAATTAGGATTTCGAAAACCATTGTTAATTTTCGTGCATTATCCATTTTTTTTTGGTTGCGTCTGGCCACTGTACCGCCGGTGATGGTACAAAGGGTTGGGGGACCCGACCTCAGTCCCGCTTCTCACTGTCCCTCATCAAAACTGCCTGTGGTTTTTCAGAAGCTGAAGCTGTTGTGCTTGTGTTATACGCTGCCATGCAAAAGTGATTGTAGTTTTTTTTCTTTTTCTTTAATATTATAATCCTTTTTATCTATGCTGTCGCTCCACTAGACTCAATATTAAAAACAAATAGAGTTTTGGGTAACACATTCCATTATTTTGTATGTTTTCGTATGATTATATATATTTTATGACCTAAGAGCAATAATATTCCAGGAGGGATACCTTGTGTAGTCAGGATTGTTGATTTTTTTCTGACTTGGGCATGGCTAGAGCTAGGACGAGGGCATTTAAACATCAATTTATAGCACATTTCAACACAATGTTTTTTTTATTTGTATAACCACGTTTTTACAGTATTGTTATAAACACAAATATAGGATATAACCTAAAAAAAGTTGAGTTATGTCCTGTTATGTCGCATAACTAACCGTTGTGGGTGAAGTCTCCGGAGACGGAAAACATGCTTACATACCGAAAAGTGGTGCAATAATATGTGACAACTTGTCTAGTGATTTATAGTACATTTGTATAGGTTGGGTATAAATATTTAGCTCTCTCTCTCCATATTTATTATTGCTCTGCGGTTGTGACGAACCTCCGTTGACCAGTGGTTAAGATCTTTGACTACAAATCCAGAGGTCGAAGGTTCATATTCCGGCGTGTACAATTTACTTTTGAATTATATTTCACAATTAATTAATAAAAAAAATAATATGTAGTATTCTCACGGCACGTTTCAGAGTGGTAGATGGCATTTGTATTGCCCTGGTGAAATACCAACATTTGAAATCGAAACGTTGCTTTAAATGGCTTTGGTCGTGTTTGGTGGCCAAATATAAATAGGTCGGTACTTCCAAGTCTAGGCGTGAGAGAACGTTCGAGAAAGTGGTGGGTGGCCTCGACCTAACTTTGAATTGAAACTCTAACATTCTGATCTATTGACACCATCCCTGAAGATAGCATGCGACGTGAAGAAAAGAAAAACATCCCATCTTTGTCTTACTATGTATCTCCAACTTTTAATCAATTTTATTCAAAGCGAAAAAATTGTTCGTATTAAGATAAACAGTAAAAAGTTCACGGTCGAAGTAGACTCGGACGTCAATAAATATACATTTCTTATTCGCCTCTGCTGAATTTTTATACCCACGTAACTTTTATTAAATTCCCTTCTTTGTTTCAATTTTTAAGAATTTTTTTATTAGACAAAAAAACGAAAAAGCATGAATACTAAAAAAACTTCTGAAATTTGATTAAAAAAGAGCAGTTAAATGGAACAGACACAGATCTAAGCGTAAATTGTTTTGAAAAGAGATTATGTCGACACATGTTCTATCCACCCAACTGCTAATCGGACGTCCTACCCACATGGCTATGGACCCCTGCTTTATGGACCACTACCATATTGATAATAATTCATATTGACTTAGCATATTAATGAACTCGGGAACTTTGAGTGTTTTGCTGTGTACAGAATATATCTGAATGTCTGAGTGTGTTATTGAAGGCAGTTACAGTTACTGAGCCGCAGATTACTGATCAACGTCGGTTGTGCTCCACAGGGATTACAAGCATATAACACCACCTGGCAAGTACGAAGATAAGTTCGACTTAGATCTCTCCAATCTGTAAGTCCCCGATGTACGACTTTGGCTACGACATATCTGACTTTTATGACATTCAACCCGAGTACGGCGAGATGGCAGATTTCGATGAGCTACTTGACAAAGCTAAGGAAATGGGTATTTTTTGTAGTCACACATCTGTTTTTGTCGTAGAATCGTGACGGTTAGCGTCTAGAGAGTTGTAAAGGATGAATTGTTTTAGTTGAACAGACACTAGGGATTGTTTTTGTGATTTCAAAATCGTATTCCCGTTTCTTTGAAAGCATTGCTAGTAACTGAGTTTGAATTCAATCTATTTTGATTGAATTCAAACACTCTACCGAATTTAAATTTTCTTTACAAAATATGTATTTCTTGCAAATGTTGACATAAGTAACCTGGAAAAAAATCATTGTTCTCTGATACGTTAAATGTCGTCGCTGGAAAGACAAAAGGGCTGAAGCGACACTTTGGTCAAAAATGATCTTAAAAATGTAGTTTTTTTTTCAGCACCGAATGCTCTGACTCTCGTTTGATTCTGAAGACTTTTGTGGCCCTTCGGCCATCTAAAATATATTTACCATTTAGGAGAAGGTTTGACTGAAGTGACACAAGTTCGGAACTTTTTTAAAGCTTTTTTATCGCTTCAGGTAACTCAATGAGAGCATTGAGTTACTTGAGCTAACTTTTAAAAATATAACCAGGTACTGAAGACTTATGAATTTTATTTTAAAACAAAAAAGGTTTAAAGTGCTCAGATTTAAACTTCCCAGCATGGGGCTTCAGCGCTTTTGCCTTTCCGACGACAATGTATGTATTTACATCACAATTCATCAAGGCATTGTATTTCGTTTTAAATTGAACCTCCCTTGCTTAACTTAGAATACTGGATCTATATTTTGATTCTGTTGTAAATAAGAGAAAATTGAGATATTGATTATTGAAAATATATTAATAAGAAAAACATACAAAATATAAATAAAAAAAGCTTTGATGCGACCAAGACTGGCACTCGGAATATCAGCCTTTGTTTAACTTCTAATTTATGCCTATTATATATAATTATATCATATATGTAATTGTTAATATTTTCGCTAATTAATTTCATAGCGGACCTTAAAGCTTTAAAAAGTTAAAGTTTAACATAAATATAAAAAAATGATGTAAGCGCGTTTAAAGGTTTTTAATAATTAACAATTATTTCGAAATCAAATTCAAAACCATGTATCACTCTATTTTCCCGAGTTCTTCCAATCCGTAAATCCCGAAACAGTTTCCAATGACTTTTAGAATTAGCTGTGATAATATTTGACGAATAAACATCAATTATCCCTAGAATTCAATCCATTTCATATGACTTGAAGTTCAATATCATATGACTCGAATTTGCAATCATAATCGTCTAGTTATAAACTTTAGTAATTTATTCACAAAACATTTATGGGAATCCATATATTCATGAGTTTACTTTCATTTACGTCATGCTGCCTTGTTTACATTGGTATTTGTATAATAATTGTCAGTACCAAATAAAAATGTAACATGAATATGAATTGATATTTATTGTGAAAAAAACCCTGTCAAGAAAGTTTACACAAGTGATGGTGATAAGAAGTATTTCATATTAAACAATAATACCTAAGTTGCTTTTTAGCTAAGATTTTCGTGAACATTTTTCAGATATGCACGAAATTCTAATCTCTATTGAAATCTAGAAAAAGGTTGAAATTATTGTGGAATCTTTGTTTGTCATTGATTATTCGTCGACGTTATGCAAATTGATTGATTAATAAATATTCGTAAATATTTCAAACATCAAAATAATTATGGACTTTGTGCCTGGTCACGCTAGTACGGAAGGGAAGTGGTTCCAAAAATCTTTAAACGTGAAGAGCCCTTATGTCGACTGACTCGTGTGGGAGGATCCCATTATAGTCAATGGGCAGCGGAGACCTCCGAGTAATTGGGTAACACATTCCACAGTACTTGACTAAAGCATGCTCCTTGGTTTAATTACGTATAAAATTTTATTTGGCTACACGCGGAGCTGTTATAATTATGCTTTATTAGTGTGATGAATACTCTTAGAATCGTCCTGGCGAAAGACCACCATTCACAATGGAAACGTTCTTTGAAATGACTTTAGCCGTGTTTGGTGACGAGTTATAGTACTATCAACCTTCCTTTATTACATCTATCTTCCCCTCCACTTTCTTCAGCCTCGTAACGTACCTTAATTGTGGATGCCACAGTCATGCCACTAGTTCTAGGCAATTGAAACTCTGTGCGTATACGTATAAAAAATATTAAAAAAGTTAATCAGAACAAAGTTTATAGGGCCATGTTTTAGCACACAAACAACGAATAATTTATAGAAAGAGAGATATTTTTTAAGAGTTTACGCTTAATACCTTGCTCTAAGTCCGGGATATTTATAATTTTACTTTACAGATATTCCAGTATTTAAATCAATAAAGAGCTTAAGTATCATAATTGAAATAACGTAAATCCTTGATGCTTATTTAACGAAAATATAATGACCAGCCGAGTATTATTATTGAATAGTTTTTTTTGATTTTTGCAACGTAATTTTGCAAAGCTTTGTCGGCCGTTAATTAATCTTCTCGCATAACAAACAAATTCGCTCTCTAAAACCTAAAAATTTAACTGATTTCTACGTATTCATTATGCCAGGCAAAATTCAAATAAATAATATTAAAGAATTTCAGTTAAGAAGTAAATATAAAATCACAAATAAATATAAACAGAATCGTTAAAGAAAAATATTTTGTACCTTAATTTATGAGATTACATGTTTTTTTGGATGTAACTTTATGAAAAGTTGAATGTTTTCCGGAAATTCGCCTCAAAGTATAGAAGAGAGAGAGAGGGCAGTATTACTTGCACCAGTTTGTAATTCAACAAGCAGACCTCAACTTCAGGAATCCAATCGTAGTTGAAGAAATGAAGGCAAATTCCATTTAAATATGCCAGGTCCTCATAAGAATGAAACAATATTTTTGTTTTTCTTAATATCAAGGTCACATAAAAAAGTTGAAATTATGTTTGTTATAAAGTTTAACATTATGATTTTTTTTACTTGTTAGTTAAAAAATTAAAACAACATTTACAATTTGAATGCCAAAAATACACGCAAAAGCTTAAAAACTTTCCCCGTTCCATGTTATTTATAACTTTTGATGTTTTCTTTTACAGTTTTAAACGAATCGTCTGAATAATACACATAAAACAAGTCAAATAGCAATGCAAAGTTTAACTTGTGAATTGCTCTTTCTTTTCAGAATGTCATACGATTTTGGCTTAAAAAGGGCATCGCCGGTTCCCTGAATTGACGCAATCAACTTCTTATTTGAGGCAAACATGAACAAGTTCAAAGGCAAATACCCCGACGAGCCTGTTTCCGAATTAGCCGGGAACGCTCCGGAGATATTTGGACCACGTTTATACGAAGAATATTAATGAATCTTATTGGATGGTCTACGAATGGAGGCAGCTTTTCAATGAGTTCACTAAAACGGATAATATAACAAGATTTATAGTTTTCAAATAAAAAATAAAATAGTACGCGCAAAAAGGTTGATTTTGTTCCACGTTCATTTTAAAACTGTAACATCATCTGAATTGTCTATATTTACGATGTATCCAATAAAAGTAAAATCATATCACCGATATACGAGGTTACCAGAGATCTTTCTAAAGTTGCAGTTTTCCATAGTGTTTTGTAAAATTTTGGAAGGATTCTAAAACCTATTTTATTTAAATTCTCAAGTATATTTTTTGTAACGTAGGTAATTAATGAAACCCTCAAAGATATTTAATTTTTTAAATTTAGTTACTTTATTATTCAATTCTGCTAGTTTTTAATTTTAATTTACAGTGTGACAGTTGTTTTGGCGTTCAAGGCCATTGTAAAACTGGTGATGGTAGCCAAATCCATATGAACAAGTTATTTGCACGTGACCTAACCATAGTTAGAACGCCAAAACAGTAAAAATAAAACTCGCTAAACTTAATACAAACATTATTAAATTTGATTAAATATAAACTGTTGTATATTTTTTTAATGGAATATTTAAAATAAATGCATAACACATATTTATTTTTAAACCCTTTAATCTTTTCTAATGAGATATTTATTAAGCACTCGACAGAATGTTCTAAAACTACAGAAAAAAATTCTTACTGTAAAAACATGACGTGCGTAATTACCTGTAAATAATTTACTTTGTGAGTACGCACGTTACATATGTACGAATGTAAACTTTTCAAAATTAGAATACCAGAGGAAAATAATCAAATAATCAAATCAACAAATAATCTTTTTAAATCCAGACAAGTGATTAAGTAGGTACCAAATATATTTTACAAACACAGTTAAGTAAAATTTAACTGTCAGATTTTTAGTTTTTGATAACAGTGTCAGATTACGTTTAAAGTCAATTAAATAAATATTTTCTTTTGCGTCCTTTACAGAGGCAGAAAATGATTTTTGTTCGGAGATTATTAGATTTATGACCACATGTATTTGTGGGCGTATTTGTTTCTCAATGGACATCGCAATTCATATTCAAGAAATTTCGATAGTGCTCAAATTGCAATAAAGAAATCACCATAATTGCATTTTAGGTTAATAATGACGGAGGCTTATACGGACACCAAAGGGACTGTGCAATATTATGGGAATGTAACAGCCGAGAGGGCACATATCCCCTTCAGCTTTGGATTGGTTTCCAAAATGGATGGGTTATTATCTGCGAGGGATATTAAATATTTTATAGACAGATGGTTGGTTTATATGCCGTATTAAGAAACTCCTAACTGGGTGGTTTGTAGTACTTAAATAATACGATAATATTGAAATAATACAATAATACGAATCATGCAATAAAATTTGACTTAAATATTAATTCTTGGATGAACACTATGCTTCACCTTTGGTAATGAATTATTTAGTCTTTAGATTTGCTACTTCCACTGAAAAGGTATTGCCTAGAAGTGTGATTTTTACCGAATTGAAAGAAAATAGATGTCGCTAATTTACAGAAGACCTTAAGACTCCTAAATCACAGACAAGCTAATTAAATTACGAGTAATAACGTGTTAAAGAAAGAATTTCAACCCTTGGAAATTATGAAAAATTGAGTTTACTTCTGCAACACGGATTTGCTCACAATACACTCCTATCGAATTATATCTTCAGTGGCTACTCTATATCTAGTTAGAATGCTTTTGGCATGACTAGTATTATTGTATAATATTACTGTTAATAATACCACATTTTCATTAAATGCGAAGCATCTAAGCGAAGATACTTCTTAATCAGTGGCGTGCACAGAGTTTTTCTGTAGGGTAGGCAGTAGGAAAAACAGCGGATTAACTAATAATACCAACAAATATTACTGATTGTTATTGGATTTGTTCCGTAGAAGCACTGTCTTAGACACTGACAAAGATACCAACACAAACGAGCCACTTGAACGGGCAACAGCTCACAACATACATATTTTGTATAGTCTAGTGAACATAGAATAATCTACTCTGACGTAGGCGGCGTTTGAGAATATTTGGTTACGGCTTTTTAGAAGTTATAGTAGAAATGTCGGTAGGGCGCTCGCGACAGTGCGATTAGCTGAATTTCGGGCGTAGTTTTGAAAATGTAGATTTAATTTTTGCAGTAATTTCATATTACTCAATCCGATATTATACATATTTTTATGGGAGTACGGCTGGGTAGGAAGTACTTATGTGCCCTTGAGTGCACGCCTCTGCTCTTTAAATATTCTTGCGTTGTGCGAGAAACTCTACATGGTCCTGCCGCTAAGAGCTTCGTTGTAAGATCACTTTCTGTTACGTGCGATGTTTATGGGAAACGGGTAGGCATTACAACGGAGTATCAATCAGCGGCATGCCTTCAACTATTGTTTTCATCAATTGTTGCCGGCTTATGCTCAACTGTTGAGTGATCATCAATTATTGTTTTGGGTCATTTTTAATACACAAACACTGAAAACCATACGACGCATACGCGTC
Source organism: Drusus annulatus (assembly GCA_022651775.1). Taxonomy (NCBI): domain Eukaryota; kingdom Metazoa; phylum Arthropoda; class Insecta; order Trichoptera; family Limnephilidae; genus Drusus; species Drusus annulatus. Next base: position 324,378 of record JAGWCC010000515.1, on the reverse strand, counting down.
CGAAGGTTTTGGTAGTTGAATTATTTGTTTAGCGCCGTTTTCGTGAAAAAAAACACTCTAATGGCGCTTTTATTACAAACTTCTCGCATTCGAAAAATTGTAATTCTGCTTTGTAAAAATCTTGTCACTACCAAAAAGCCTTTGGACAATGTGGAAAAGAAAACGGTAAACTTTTAATTTTTTTTAAATTTGACGAGCATTCAATTTTTTTTTAGGAAACAAAAAAAACAAAATAGCTTTTAAACAACTGTTATTAATTTAATTATTCAATTTGTCATCTTTGAAAAAGTTAATTAAAAAGATAACGAAATAACATACGAGTCGTTGTGTTCACTTTTATAATTTTGATAATAATACATTGTTTCCAAGTAGTTTCGTCACTTGTTCGCGACATCTTCGGGGCAAGTTAATAAAATAAAACAAAGTTATTTGGTGACCGTTTATAATTTGTTCTACGAATTTACCAGTGTGGATTTGTAAATGTTTCTATGAATCCATATCCGCAATAAACATGGTCATGGCAAATGTGGTAAATTATGATTAAGATTATGGTAGGTATTTAATCGCTTTATGAGCTGCGTCACCGCGAAAATAGGCTGTGAAAAATTTAATTCTAAATCCTAATATACCTGTGTATAGTATGTTGTCATAATACTTTTTATCAAACTACTCGATCTTGGTCGATACCTCGTCGGTTATTTTTATACTATTTACCGAGAATATTAAGTGTATGTGCTCTAGATATCTAGCAACTGGGTAACATCACGACCTAGGTTTCACAAAAGTCTTATTTTTCATATTTAAAAAAAACTATAATATAATTACCAAAATAACAATCTTCAAATAATGTGAAAATAGAAAAATGACAGAAAATAAACATCATAAATTGTGAGGTGGCGCGTCCATCAATTTGGCCATCCAAACCAATTCATTTTTGAAACACGTCTTGAAAACTGTTAATATTCTAATTTTTCCGAGATTTTATGGCAAACATCTTTATAATCGCGAGCAAAGTTCTATACGAACACAATTGCAAACATAGATAGTTATCAATTTTTGTTTTTTAGTATATTTTTTTTCAAAGATTTAAGTAATTCTTCTTAAAAAAATATATTTTTACTGCTTTATAAATATTTACTTAAAGTACCTTCCATATCAATTGAGTGAAAAGTATGATTGTTCAACCTAATTTTGATTATCTGTTTTGGAAATCATGATAGAAGATATGAAGGAATCTCAAAGATAAGCATTTACGATTATTTTTAAAGATAAAGGTAATGATATATTTAATTATTTACTGGGTTGTGTCACGTTTTCAACACATAAAAGATTGTAATCATCTTTAGTCGTATTGGATAAGTACTAAAAACAATTGAAACTAAACGCACTTTAGAACTATGCATAAATACAGGCCTTAGAGGTGACCTTTCGGAAAATGATTTCAGTTTTAAAAAGAGACAAGTCTTGAGGGGCACGTAAAGGAAATTTTAAGTTGCTTTCATTTAATGCACCGATGATTCCTGGAAGTGTGATGGATTTCGCCAATTTTATTTTTGATTTAAACAATTTTTAGTTAAAAGCTCTGCGATGTAATTATTTTTACGCGTGACAGCTGTTTCGCCTTCTGAGGGCATTATCAAACTGTGAAGAAGCCACATACAGACGGACTATTTATATCATGTTGAATGTTATTATTATTTTTATTTTTAACTACCAATGTCCCCATGAGGTTTTTCTGATAAATTGTAATTATTGGTGATGTCTATTAACACGGGGAGTTTCCCTACCTAAGGGTATTCTATTGTTTGGATTTGACAAAAGGTCATTAAGGAGGGGCATTGGTGTTTCCTAATTCGTTTTAAGAAACGGGGTTTTTTATTTTTATTAATTTGGGGGATAATTATATCTGAATTATATTTCTTAAATTTCGGTTTGAACACATCTAGTAGTGGTGAATGGATCATATTTTTTTGTTCATTTATTAACTTAAAGTTTGGATCATTTGAATTTTTATTTATTTCCAACTGCTCCAAACGATTTAATTTTCGGCCTTTGTTTTCTAAATGCAGAGGAGTTAGCTTTTATTATTTTTAAGCGTATGATTTTCGTCATACGCTTAATGACATCGCAGAGCTTTTAACTAAAAATTGTTTTAAAAAAAAATTAAAATAATAATAATTATTGTTTAAATAAAATTAAAAACCTACCAACATCTATTCGCGTGTCTAGTGTATAATACACGAGTTCGTCTTAGTGGTGTATTTTTTTACAAAATGTACATCGATATTTTCCAACTCAACGGAAAACGAATCACAACGTAAAGCGTGAAAATAAGAACCCGCCCTGATTTATTTGTATTGTTCCTTGTTTAGATTGGAAATCATGACAATTCCCGAATTGGTTCGCGGTACGAAGTCAAAAGGATGGATGGCTTCAATATGCTCGTCTTTTTGTTGCCGGGAAAAGCTGTCACCTATAATGTAAGACCCACATTACTGAATTAAATTCTTTAACTGATTCCTTTTGTTTAAAAAAATCCCTTCATCTAGGTACAACTGTTTTACGTGGTGAAAAAAATATTTTTTACAATAACTCCACACTGGAGGCCTTGAGGAAAATAATTTCCCTCAGGGCCTATGTCATCTTTGAGGATGCTGTGTGGAGGGTCATTTTGAGGAAAGGAAGGAGTGAAGGAGGCAGGAAACACAGAGGCCGGCAAATCGTTCCATAGCCGAGGTGTTGGACATAAGAACGAGTCGTAAAAGCGACTCGTTATCATGTATTGAATGTCAACCGTGTACAAATGTTAAGTGCGCGTTTGGCGAGTTTCCCGACTATGCACCGGTGCCGAAGGGATCAATGCCGCAAGCTCCTCGGAGCATCTTCCATTGAAATACCTGTGGAACAAGGACGGCATTCCCACCTGACGTCTGTGCTCCAAAGTTTGCAATCCGTTTGTTAAGATAGGAGTATCTATCAAACGGACCGCCTGTTTCTGCACAGAGTCAAGGGTTTTTTCAGCTATTTAGGGGCTGCAGACCAGAGGTGGCTGCCAAATTCAACAGTGGGACGTACAAGGTCAGCAGTTGTGTACTATTGAAGTATCTGCGGGCCCTGTACAATAGAAAACAACTTAGAGACAGTTGTAAGTTTGAATTAACATAATTAAGGAATGGATAACTCAATGGTTTTTGATGTGAAGAGTGGATGGACGGAACATCCGATGCCTAAAGATCTACCTTTATCAAATAAAATGTATTTCAATTGAAGTGGTGACTTCGATGATTCGTTGAGAGGTATAGGAATTTATTTTGAACATATTGTCTTCATTTACTTTCTAAAAATATGTTCTTTTATTGTTAAAGCATATAACGTAAATATTAATTATTACAGAATTATGGAATACCTCAACACTAGTTGCTGTTAATTCATCACTTTGGTTTGCTGGAGGTGTTTAATTACTTTGGACGTAGGGTGGAGAAACTGCGATGGTAGATACGGCAATCTTTTGGAAAGATACTGTTGATCCACAGGCATGCAATACAGATGATTCCGTCAATTATTGGAAAAAATCCAGAGACCCCGTAAAGTCTCCCTTCCAATGGAGCTACGAAAGGTACGCAGGTACCTTATTCACATCTACCTGACAAAGCTGTCAGGATTAAAAATAATATATATTCATAAAAACCATTATTATATATTATTAAATTAAGTGAGGCATGGAACTGGCAGAGGAAGGATGAAAGTAGACTGAATGCTGTGGAAATGAGATCTTTGAGACGGATGTGCGGTAAAACCATGTATGACCGTATTACAAATGTGGATATCCGGAAAGAATGCAAGGCTGATGTGAGCGTAATGGATAGGATTAAGAAAGGGACGCTTAGATGGTTTGGGCATGTAGAGCGAATGAACGAAGAAAGGAGTGTGAAAAGAATATATGATGCGAAAGTGAATGGAAGAAGAAGTCGAGGACGCCCGAGAAAGACATGGCACGATCAAGTGAATCAAATACTTGAATCGGGTCGTGTGAAGAGTCAGAATAACAGAAGAGTATGTATGAGACGATGTATGAATGTAAATGAAGCAAGAAGTGTGTGCCAAGACAGAGTTGTATGGCGGTCCGTCCTCTCTGCCTACCCTTGCGGGGAAACGGCGTGATGGTTAGTTAGTTAGTTAGTTAAATAATTAAAATTTATTCAATTTTTGACAAAGCCTAACGCTGTCATAAATTCCTCCGCCAGACATCGATAGAGAAATTGTACCTATTTTTGAGTACATCACCATATTTTTACAAGCACGCCAATTGGTTTTGGCTAAACCATGCTTCGTCAGTTTATGTGTTTTCGTTATGTTTGTAAATACGGTGATGTAAATGTTACAGTGTCAAAATATTGTTCCATAACAAAGTTACTATTTAAAATACTACTATAATTTTCTTATGTCTTTTAGGATTTTCTTCGGCTAAGAAGACATGGCTACCAATAAACCGCAACTATATCAAACTAAATTCGGAGAGTCTAAAATCAAGCGTATGGAGTCATTATAAAATATACCAAAACTGTGTCAATCTAAGAGCGTTGCCTATATTTCGCCATGGAAAATACGAATTTATTGCATTTAATGACGATATTTTCGCTTTCGTATGGTTAAAATAGTATTTATTAGCATGAAGTCTCCTTCAAGAAAACCCTCTTCCTAAGAAGTCCTCCATTGAGATACTCCGTGTGGTTTGAAGTGGCCAGCTTAAGCCGGGGGTCCTTTTGAAGTTGGAGTTAAGCTAGTCTCTCGGAAGCCGGGAGTGCTGTGAAAGGCCTGCAGGTACGAACAAGTATCCAACTGTTGTAAAAATATCAAATGCATCTGAGTGTTGCCACCCACCTGGTATGGATCCCAGATCGCTGGAAAAAACATCGCTCTGCTCTATGACGTTACAAATATTTATAACGTCATTGATTCTGCTTGTACCAGCTTTTGCAGCCAGAGTTAACTCAAACACAGTAGTTACACAGATGCATTGCTTGCATACAGCATGTTTCAAACATGTTATTTGACTTGAGAAAAAAAAATCCAGTAGAATTAATATAATAAGAACAACATACAAATTCTCTAATATCCCAGCCTATAAGACCGCTTACGGACAAAAAAGTTTTAAGTACAACGCCATTAAGCAATTCAATTTTCTGCCAAGCACCATCAGAAACATACAAACCAAAAGCTCCTTTAAAAGCAATATCATTACAAACCTTAAAAACCAAATTTAATTTAGTTATTATTATGTAGATTTTATATCATCAAATTTGTCTTTTACTTGTATTATTTTTATTTTTATTATGTATGTACTGTATTTTCGATATAAACATGTTACTATGTAGCTAAAAAAACAAATTTGAAAATTGCCATCCCAACACAGGCTTATGCCTAGTGGGATGGGCAATATACCAAACAATAAAAAAATATGTATGTTCAAGTAAAATAATAAATAAATGCTCTAAAACTTTTTATCATTCAAATTTGATGCACGTATACACTTGCTGTCCGTTTTAGATGAAAAAACAAAAAGTAGGTGTGAGCAAAGCAAATTGCTGTTTCTCAGTGACGTTTTTCAAATACTATCGGAAGTGAATACATTTGCACCAACACGCATAATTCTAAATTTGTGTTGTTTGAGTAAACTCTAATTGCGCGATCGACTATAAAACGACTAAATAATTGGAATAATTGCAATCGTTCGAGCACGTAAGACATATGGGAATGTTTTGACTGTTTATTTTACCACCATTTCAATGCTTTGTACTCCGGTCATTGATCCCCTAAGCAGCAATTTACTTTAAATATACAGTAAATACGTGCACAGTATCTGTAGCTTGTTTACACTGTCATCATAACTTGTTTTCATATTCTAGCTCTATTTTGGGATGACTACAAGCCTTTGAGTTATCTGTTCTCCTACAGCATGGATATCTTCGAGACATAGGTTTTGTTGTTTTGTTTGCTTTAAAAAAGAAAAACATCCCTAGACTACGAATACCTAGACATTATTTGAAAACCTCCTACTTTCACCATTTGTAGTGGAAAAGCTTTGTTTTGCAGGGGGTTGAACCCGATTTTTAGAACCGCTCGACCAACTAGCCGTTTATTCCTTCCGAAAAGAACTTTTACCCAGAATACCAATAAAAGCTAATATAGTGTCAAAATAGACCTGATAGAGATTATATAGGAGGGTTTAAAAAAAAAGTGTATTAATAATTTAAAGTAATAAGTCGTTATCTAAGTAAATAAACAAACTACAACTGATTTTCAATGCCGCGGCAAAACTTATCAACGGCTTATTAAAATACTCCCTTGTCTCAGTGCGCCTCAAAAATCTTCAATGGCTAAAGTGTCCCAAAAGAATTTAGTTCAAGCTTTGCTGGATTGTATTTAAATCAATTAACAGAATGGCTCCGGCTTATTTGTTGGAACTGTGTATTCCTGAAGATTCCAATTCGTGACAGTCAACCCTTAGATCGCCAATGTCATCGGCTATCGGAAGGTTGAAGGAACCAAAGCGCAAACCAGACACTAAGTTCGGAGAGCGTGCTGCAGGAGTGTCAGGTCCCAAAGCCTGGAATAGACTTTCAGAAAATCGTATTCATAAATAACCCTAATTACCCTAATTTACAAAGCTAGGCAAAACCGTCAGTATAAAAAAAATATTTTCATTGAATGATCCGCGACCATCAATCCTAGATCAACTGCTAAACAAAAAGTTTAAAATATTTCACAGCCTGCGACAAATGTTAAAAACTAATAGGTGAAAAATAAATAAGGCAATTTAAGCTATAGCTTTAGGTATTTAGATAGTTTAATGGTAAATTTAACTATTGCTTTTACGTTTTGTAAGGTGCTCTTGAGGTTATATTTCACAAAGAGGGCGCTATATAAATTATCCAAGGATTATTATTATTTTTAATGATAAAAAGAACGCTTCAACAAATTTTAAAAATCAAAAAAAAAAATTAGCTTTCTAAACAATATATTATTTTTATGCATCTACGTAACATATAATCTGATCTATTAAGAATTATTATGACTTCATACATTTGCAACATTCGACGATATTCTTCCAACACTCAATGTTAAATATTGGTTTTACATAATTTTTAGGATCCTTCACGGTATGACTCCTACGTTATTGTAAACAATATTGGGAACAAGCATCATCAAGTTAATCTGACACATTTTGATGGATTGAACAGCACACTAGTTCTAGAAACAAATAAGGGTTCTAAACTAACAAAAGAGTAAGAAATTCTTCGAGTAATAATTATTTTTTTGATATGTTTACATCACCACTCTTGTACCCGCAGAAAAGAAAGAATATAATAGAATAGTGAATACCGCACAAGAGTCGCAACTGCTCCCAACCGTCTTGAGCCAGTGAGAGTATGGCATCCTTGATTGGGGTATGTTGTGAGGTTGGAGGTAGTGGAGAGGGGAAGGAGATGGGGAAGAGGAAGGTTGGGAAGTACCTGGCTATTCAGATCTGGTCACCAAGCACGGCATACGCCATTTCAAGCAAAGTTTCGATTCTGAATCTTTCACCGGGGCGATACATTGAGTATCTACCTCTCTGGAACGTGCCGCAAATATACTTTATATTATTTTATTTTAATTAAATATGTTATGACACATATTCATTAAATAAAAGTTATTGGCGCACGCCGGGTTTGAAGCCGCGACCTTTGGATTCGTAGTCAAGCGTCTTGCCACTCGAACATAGACGCCGTCAGGTAGGTACTACATATATATTATAAATAAAACCACATAATAAAGAAAAGGGTAATACCGCTTAACACGTACATATTTATGCGTAGTACCTACCTAAATTAATACAATTTTACAACTCAGCTTCGTACGAGTTTCAAGAACCTTTTTTTTCTTATTGAACTAATGAAAGTATGGAACAAATAATTTACTGACCGTCTTATAATATTTCAAAGCTCTTTTAAAGTAAATGATGTTAATAAAAAAACTAAAAATAGTATTCGAATTCCGGTTAAGAGAAAAAAGGGTAATTTCATAATGCCAGAGAGCTCTTACATATGTAGTTTGAGTGTTTTTAAGCTTGGTGTACACCCAAAGATTGATATTCTGATCATAATTCAAATTTGGGAGTCGCAGCGGAAAGGATCCTAACGTGTGAACCAAACCTTGGGAAAATAACAGATTCTTGAATTTTACCAAAAAAAAATTGAGAGGCACATTACTATGATTAAAATTTGCAAAACAATAAATTAAAAATTTATTTATTTAATTATATACGCCCTCGTGGGCTTTTACATAACATAAGATATAAAATAACAGTGACATAAAAAATAACAATGACATAAAAAATAACAATGATTAGCACCCAAAAACATGATGAAATTGATAGAAATATTATCATGCAAGTTAACACTAGTATTTATGAAAGAGGTATGCTATTATAGCCTTCTTGTGACTAGATTCAGTGCAGTTGAATATATCTACTATTTCAGCGATAGAATTACTCACTGCATGCAATGTAGGTACAAGCGAGTATTTAAATGACTTAGTGGTTATTAGCTGATTTTTGTGGGGTTGTCATAAATAATTCGTACTCTAAAAGTGACATATAAATACAGTGTTAAATAAATAATCAAATGCAAAAATTACACCCTCCTGAAATATGCATCAGAGAATAAAGGCATTTTACGCGAACGGAATTCGGAAGAGCGCTAAAATCACCGGGCTAACGAAGCAACATATCGTCGCCGGAAAAGCAAAAGGGCTGAAGCGCCATTTTGGGAAGTTTACACCAGAGCACTTCAAAGTTTTTTGTTGTTTTACAATCAAATTTATAAGTATTTAGTACCTGGTTAGATTGAAAAAAAAGATAACTCAATGCTCTCACTGAGTTACCTGAAGCGTCAAAAAGCCAAAGCAAGTCCCAAGCTTGTGTCGCTTGAGCCAAAGCCATCTCCCAAATGGTAAATATATTTAAGATGGCTGAAGGGCCACAAAAGTCTTCAGAAACAAACGAGAGTCAGATCAATCGATGCAGATTTTTTTTTGACTAAAACCGCATATTTTTACTAATTTTTGACCAAAGTGTCTCTTAAGCCTTTTTGCCTTTCCAGCTACGATATATATACTTAGAGCGACTGACGAATACAGACATTGATTGTTGTGTGTGTACTACCTAATGCTCCAGGTTTTTCAGATATGGGCTTAAATGTATTTTAGTAGACCCATACAGCTTTATTAATTATTAAAAAAAACTTGTTTTACGTATTAGATGAAAACTTCGATATACTTATCGAATTCAATTTATAAATTCACTGAAAAAATAATAATGTGTCAGAGACATTGTTGATGCTTCCGCATTAGTATTGGAGCCACATGGATTGTTGGTTTTATTGTCATCGGAGGCAGAAAACACGTATCCTTCTATGTTTATTATAGCTGTGTTCATCGTGATAAAACTGTATCGTCAGTAAGAAATCATTGCACGATATCTTTGTTTAATGCCCAGTTATGGTTAAATTTAACACTCTTATTTAATATAAAGTAAGGATATATAATACTCATTAATATAGTGACACTGAAACAACCACGACATGAAGTCCAAAGAACTAATAAAAATAAAGTACGATTATGATATACGAGAACATGGGACGTGATATGAAAAAAAAAGAAATAAAAGTAAAAGCCGTGTGATAACCTTGCTACAACCTTATAATAAAAATATTTTTTAAAAGTTGAAATACCTTACACCACTGAAGAGATAAACGATATGAGTGTATTGTGAGCGTGTCCGTGTGCCCGAGGAAAGCTATTTTTTCTCTACTTTTGACGAAATTGATCAAAACATTTCAAACATCGATTTTTTTCTTAAAAACAAATACTTATTTTCATTGGCCTGTCTGGGTACAAGAGTCGAAAGATTTTATTTTTAATCAACGGTATTGTTTTGTTTTCAAATCGGTACAGTTCACACTTCTTGGAATTATACGTTCAGTCCCTTACACGTACTTAAATAAATAATATGTGTATAGTAAATAAATAATGTATATGAGAGCATACAGTACACACGTGCGTAATCTTTCTTAAGTTAACAATAAAAAATGAAATTATATGTAAACGTTTAGTGTACATACCATTCGTTCAATTCCGCGCGTGCTTATATTGTCGAGAGATTGGATCTAGTGAGGATATGATTCAAAACAAATAAACTCCATTTTCTACTGCAAAGTACACAATATTATATAGAATTAGTCAGCGACATTTAATTTATTAAAACAATTAAATTAGCGAAACGCTGATAAGGATAATGCTATTTCAAACATGTTTTGAATCACGCGGAATCCCCTGTGAGGGTAATTAAACTTTCAACGTGTTAAGAAAACACCTGACGTGTTAAAACTGACTAAAATATCGTATAAATAGCCTGAGCGTATACAAATAACACTCACTGCGTTAAAATACTACATGATGGGTATAAAAAGTCTGACGTGATTAACTCAAATTCACAAAGAATCGAACGATTTTTAAGGGTTATTATTTATACAGCAGAAGAGAATAGGTTCATTTTTGGAAGAAAATATGGGTAATGGAAAGTGAAGATTCTTCCACATATATCACTATTTGCTAATAATGCACGAACTAAACTTTTTAAAAGCGTAATATTATCCCTAATTTAATTATTTTTTTAGAAGAAATTAAGATAAAACTTTTTTCCATTGTTTTTTTTTAGACCGGACCGGTTTCAACTTTTCCACGGTCATCTTCAAACTGGTACATTTATTGTTTAGACTGCGGAATTAATACATTTCAGGGTGTCAGGAGTGGATAACAATGATCTAAATATCGTTGTCTAAGCAATAAATGTACCAGTCTCAAGATAACCGTAACAGGTTAAAGAAAACAGTGGAAAAAGGTTAAAAATGTTTTTTCTATTAAATTATTTAAATGGAGTTCCACCACAAAATAACAGTTTTAAAAATGGAAATATTAGAAATTAAGAATTTGGAATGTTCATACGGATATCTGGCTATGCAAGTTCTGATAACTATTTTATAAGTATTACAAAGTTTTTGTGAAGGGTACAAAATATAAGCAACTACGATAATATAATTAAAATGAAATAATAACTTTGGATAAGACCACATATTTTATTTTATTTTTTATGACCGACCCGTTTCGTTTATTACGTATATTTCCTGTAGACTCATAAAATTTCTCATTATTCTTTAATCAACTTCTCAACTGACGTTTTGTGTCTTTTATTTCATATTTTCTGCCTCTTTATCTCTGTTCCTTTGTTATAATTTTAAGTGTTATTCTATTATTTTTCTCACTGTTCTCTTATTTTGTTTTATATTGTGTTCTCCTGTATGTATATAAAACCGTACACTTTGTATTTTTTGTTTTGTTTCATTTTGTCCCCGATGATGCTTAGGCTAAGCAAAACCGGTCGGTCATAAAAAATACACATTAAATCTGTGGTCTTATACAAAGTTATTATTACATTGTCATTAAATATGTCAAACCACAAAGTGATTGCTTTCTACGCCAATATACGACAATATATTTGAATGACTAGGTATTTGAGTATAAAATAAATTGAGAAACTCTGCGTGTTTTAGTCTATAATGTTCCCAGCTATTTACCCTTCTATTCTAGGTCTGCGTTCATCGCTATTTAGGAAAAAGACGCCGAAATGAGGATATTTGTAAATATTTGTCAAATATACATTCAAAAAATTTAGAACACGGCCTGTGAAACTTTTACCGTGGATCCATCAAATACTTCAGTGTCCTGTTGACAAAATATAAATTATTTGACACTGTACGTATATCACAAAGGGCTATTTCTTCTGTTTTCGCAACAAAGTAGAAAAAACCACGTCTTAGGAAAAACTACCCTTTTTATAAAAGTGATAAATTACTCTAGTTCCTACACCTATTTTTCAATTTGTTGTACGTTTTACAACTCTATGCATTGGCATTAGACATCACTGACATAATTTTATTTGACAAAGTACATTCAAAGACTTGTTTATAACTGTTGACACTATCTTGTATATCGATGTTTACAAAACAATCGACAATAAACGGTTAGTAGTAGAATTAACCCACTCGAGCCTCGTGGGCTTAATTCCTCTGCTAGGTAAGTCCCACATCACAAGCACAATCAACATTTTTCGCTCATTGTGATAGTAGTAAGAGTTTTTCAAATATTGTCATAATGAGTGTTATTCGTAACACGGGATCGTTTGTCTTTTTGTATTTATTTTTTCTTCGTTTTTAAAAAGACAATCATACCCTAATTACAAATAACCGACAATATTTGAAAAACTCCTAGTGCCATCATAGCGGAAAATATTGCTTGTGAGATAATGTAGAATAGCAGGAGAATTGAACCTAAGACGCTCGGGTGGGAATCCGACGCGTTTATCCACTCAGCTACTAATACTCTACTACTCAGCTACTATTATATAATATAAACATACATACTACAGTATATCAAAATTATCACAATTAAGATATTAATAAATAAAAAAATTGAATTAACTTATATTTATTTATGTAATTTATTTATTTTAATTTGAAGAAATTGAAATATTCAATAATTTTCAACAGAAGTATGAGATCGTTTAAAAATTCCACTTTTTAGTAAGATCTCGATGGCTCAATTGGAAGAGTTTTACTGCCGGAAAGAGTGGAGGTTCCGAGTTCGAGTTTGGGTCATGACCATTGTTATTTTAAGTTTTTGGCTTTTTTCTGTTTCATATTTGTGTTTTAGACTATTGATATTATTTAAATATTGTTTAATAAAAAATAATGGTACTACTTTTGTTCTTGAAAGCGTTTCTTACTTATGAAACCTTACTGTCAACTTCAATTGGAAGTGTTACAAACGGTGAATAAACACTATTTATCGGAATTGAGATGTGGCATGGCGTTTAACTCCCATTGTTTGTCTACCAACGGGGTCCCATAACACAAGACAAAATGATTGAGCGAAATTAGAGTTATGACAGTGAGTCTAGAGTATCGGATGCAAGTATTAAAAATGTATGACTACAAAATTATTTGTGCTTACACTTTAAACCATAAAGTTATCATCTATTTATTTATTTTGATATGGAATAAAGCACAATAATCTTATCAAGCCTATTATAAACCACGGCTTTTGGGTGAAATAACCCGGCCTTTGGCATGTCGTATATAATGAATCAAATTACATTAATAACATACAAAACGGATTAAAAAAAAAATACTATTGGATATTACAAGAGTAGGTACCCCAACCTGACTAGAGCCACTGACCATATTAATACTCCATTCAGAGAATGTTGTAAAATTGAAGGTAGTGAAGGGGAGAAAACAAAGGAAGAGACTGGTAGAAAAAACAACGGTTATTCAGAGCTGGTGACTAGATGTGGCTAAAGATATCACAAGAAATGTTTCTGTTCTAAAAAGTGGTATCTTACCAGGATGATCTTAAGTCTCCCACTTTGGAACAAGGTGAAAATAAACTATTTATGATTTTATTTTATTTTTATCATGTGACATAAAATACTCACATCAAATTTAATACCGCCACCTCTGGGTTTAGTGCCGAGATAGTTACTTTTCTGTCACGAAGGTCATAGATATTCACATAAGAGAACATAGTACTCTATAAATAAATAGAGGCGTCTCAAAAAAATATGAGGTGAGTCCTTGGAGAAACAATGTATGGAGAGAGAGCTAATTATTTTTACCCAACCGATACAAACTTTTTACGTCGTACACCATGAGAGAGAAAGAGACAACAAATATAATACTCCGCTTCTACGTACTGTCACAATAATCTTGGGCTCCTGGGTCACCGCGGGACTCCGCCCATATTTTTTATTATGCCACTAAACTTGACACAACTAAATGGTTTTTTAGGTTAGATGCTATATTTTTGTTGATATCAGTACTGTGAAAAAGTGGTTTTACGAATAAACAAAAACATTATTTCGATATGTGATATGAATGGATGTATAAATACCCTAGCCTTGGTCTTAGCCACACCCAGGTTCGCCGAGTCAGGTAAAAATCATCAAAAACTGACTACACCACTCTATATACTCTAAGGGTGAGTCTTATAAATCGAGCAACTTCATTTTCCTAGTTTAATACTCTATCGTTCATGTTCTATTCAATAGCGGAGAATATCATACAATAACCATTTATTTACAGGTAGGTGAAGTTCAATTATGTAAAAAGAACATAAGATTTCACTATATATTCGTTTAAATAAATTACAAAATGCGTAGTGACTCTAGGCAAAGAATACACGTCTGTACTGGCCGGCTGTCGAGCAGCGAATGATGCTAAAAGAGCCTAAAATTCAAAACACCAGACGGCAAAATGTTTGACGCACGGCTTTAGTAAGGAAGCATTATGGGGATGAGTTTGTTGTGGCAAGTTTAGAAAAGCTAACTGCCTAAGTTTTAAATTTGAATAAATTTTTATGAACATAATGCTTAAATCTCAAATTTGTTCTCAATAAATGCTGGTCCTTACCGCGAATGTTAAACCTCCGTCATTGGTGGTTTTATCTCTTCTCAGACTACTCAAAGTAGTACTAACAGCAAATAATTGCCCGGAGAAAAGTGAATCTATTGCTCCCTCAGCTTGGGGGGTTATCGTTTGACCGAATAAGGTGAAACCAGTAAAATTCACTAAACATTTTTGGAAAGTGAATGAAATTTGAGAAGCAGGAATTATTGATATATTTTTCCACTATTGCACGCTTAACGTACTAAATCAATCATACCGTCATTCTACTGAAACGGATTTAACATATATATATATATATATATATATATATATATATATATATATATATATATATATATATATATAACATAACAAACCAAAACATAATATCTGACATTGGAAAACGCAAATCTACCCGATAACCCAGTTTAATAGCAGTAATAAAAAACCATTACAAAAAATGCCATTTGTTATTGGAATACGTCAGTTGTTTAAAACAATACATCGCAAATCTCAGAAATAACGCTCGGTGCGAAACCACTTGTACAATATAACAAGCTGTAGAATGAAATCTCTATGCAGGCATGAGTCTTCAATTGAGGGGATTTACAAAATGTAATTATAGAAACAATGTTGGAGATAAAAGATAAATTCTTCGTGGTTATAAATTGCAGCTCGGCCATGATTGTATCAGTCGTAGGAAACACGCCAATCGGTATGTTAATACTCAATTACTTATTTTACAAAGTTTTTTTTAAAAATGGGTTACGAAAATTAGTATATTCTAATTATTATTAATCATAAAAGTTATTAAATTCAAGTAAAATTATGAATAAACACAACGTTGAAGCGATAAAAAAGTGATTTTGTTGTTAATTATGGTGTTAAAAGTAATAACTAAAAATAGAGATTTGAAATGTCATGGAAACCAATGGGTTATTTTAAACGTTTTTGTTTTAAATTATTTTTATTGATATCAAACTGTTTTGTAATGCGGAAGGTGAAATACTTATCTCACGGAAAAAAATTAGTTTGACAGAAAAAAGTGTTTGATTTAAATATTTGAATTCTTAGTAAAATTTGAAAATAAAATGCAATTTTTCTAAATAAACGCAATAACGTCAAATAATTTTACAAATAATAGTTACATGTTTTTTCAGTAATCCTTTGATAACAAATTACCTCTCTGTTTCTGTGATTGAAAAACTGTGCTTTTATTTTTTTTTTTGAATAATTGTACCTATAATTTCAAATGAATGTCCGAAAACGAAAAATAAAGTGAAAAATCGTTTTGACCATATTAACATAATAGATCAAAATTAGAAGCTTCTAGTTTGAGAATGTTTTCAACTGTCATTATATAATCGTGTTGGCGTATTAAAGTTAAAGGCCACCGTTAAAACCTTGGCAGTGTAAGCAAATATATAGTATCTAGTAAAATAGTTTGGATTTTGTAGTAATACTACATTGAAAATACGAGTACACAAAACTAAAAAAAACCTTTTTTGCACTTCTGTGTATTTTTAAATCACCTACGTTGTTATATAGGCCGATTTAAATTTCAACAAGGTCATTTTATAGGTAATATAAAAATGAAAACATTATTTGTGCATTCGTTAATTTAATTTGCTTTTTAAGACAAATTGCATAGTTTCAACAGTTATAATGTATTGATTTTTACCTGAATTTTTATTTACTGAAAAGTATATTTTGGTGCTTGGTATTAAGGTTTTAGATAAATTTGCGTCAATTTTGACTTGAGAATTTAAAAACATTGTCAATCCTTTGCTAAATGGGTTCAAAAACTAGATTACCATAAAAAATGTACCCGAAAACACTTATCTCAAACATATTTCAATTTCATTTCGTATACCTACTTAATTTCCACAATTTTTGAAAAAAAAAATACTTCAAAAAAATTTTTTTTTGACTTAAGCCTAAGTAAGCACTAAAATATTATCTTAAGTATAAAATTCTTTTTTTTACGTAGGTATTACGCCTATCTTTAAAACAAATTATCGTGTAGAATTTTTTTATTATTTTAATGTAATTATTTATTATAGTGGATTTTATAAGATTGCTCACACGTTAGTGAAAATAATCGAATTAAAAAAAACCTCAGTAAAATACACACATTATTACAATGGGGATACAAAAGAGATAAATAATACAAAGGAAAGAAAAATAAAGAGAAAGAAAAGAAAATAGCAAAAGAAAATATAAGCCAGCAAAATGGAATACAAACAATAGTAGAAGAGAAAACCAGTAAATATAAGAATATTTCAAAATAACATAATTGTAAAAAAAAATTAAAAAGGTTAATTATTGTTTTATATGTTCAAGCAGTAGTAAAAACCATTTTTTTAAACGCTGTAAATTATTGACAAAAATATCAATATCAGCAACATATGCTTATTTTCAAGGTTTCAGTAAAATGCGGTGTGCCAAAATTGATCACTTTTGATAGTTCCAAACGTACATTTAACCGCGATCTTAATCA
Organism: Drusus annulatus; assembly: GCA_022651775.1. Taxonomy (NCBI): domain Eukaryota; kingdom Metazoa; phylum Arthropoda; class Insecta; order Trichoptera; family Limnephilidae; genus Drusus; species Drusus annulatus. The sequence continues at coordinate 307,335 of JAGWCC010000515.1, read as the reverse complement.
TAGTTATCATATACGACTAATCGTTTAACAAAACTGATAATCATGTGATACTAATCTGATAAATTTAATAGATATTTATTTTCGAGAAAAATCAAAAACTCAATTTAGTTGAAAATAATAATATTCCCGATAAAATCTTGCTTTTATCAGGAATATTAATTATTAACACCCCTCTAATTAAGTATCATTTATCCGAAACAAAACTATATTTAATCATTATTATTTTGGTAGGTGTACGCAAGAAAAGCAACGAGATACAGGTATAGGGAAAGAGAGGGGGAAACATGAGAAATATAAGAGACTATCGGGATATTGTTAGGAATGGAGCCATGTGAAGTTCAATTGATGTTTTAACGAACCTATTACTGTTATTGATGGAATATCGATGACATCAATTGTTATAATGTAATTATCAATAATATTAAGAACCAGCGAAGAGATAAAACGAAAAAATTGTTTTGTGAGCATGTCTATGTGGCCGAAATTATCTTAATTTACCTTGATTTCGGGTGAAATTGATTTTCAAGTACCGAATGTCTTAATTGAACAAAAAACCTTTTCATCGGACTCTTTGGGACCAGGGAGTCAAAAGGTTTTATATAGTAGGTGATATAAGTGTTATTTTGAATCGGCGAGATCAAAAGACTATCGGTTTTTCTTCGCAATGTAATGAACCACTTTACCCAATATTTATTTTTTCCTTACAGCTGCTTAGCAATGGCAGGAAAACTAATTCTCGCGGCTGCTTTGCTGGCAGTCCACCTGTGCTCTGCTTTCAAATATGATCCCATACAGAACCGACTTGGAAAAGCAACAGAACTTGACTGGTGGGAGACTTCAGTGTTCTACCAAATATACCCGAGATCCTTCATGGACAGCGATGGAGACGGCGTTGGAGACCTAAAGGGTGATTTTGATTATGATTACATTCGTTAACATTTGCTACTTGACAAAACTCGTCGTGAAAACAGTATACAGGAGAGTTTGTAACACTTAACGGTTTTAAAGATCAACACTTGATGACACATCACACTTGGGTCTAGAGCGTCATTGCAACGGTTAACCTTTACGTTATGAGATATAAATATTTTCTGTCTCTTAATTGGGAAATTTTATTCAAGATGCAGAATCTTACCTGGTTTCTACAACAAATCTTTTAAATACATATTCTTGCATTTGGTCAATGTGATTTGTAAAACAACCAAAATGTGCCAAGTTTGCTTTTAATACTTGGGCAATACAGGTAAATAGTTTTTACCTTATGAAAAATCTATAAAGCGTGTTATTAAACGTCTAACACGAGACTAGTGTTCACAATAGTAAAAATCCACTGGGTAATTGTATTTTTTAGCTATTGGTATAGGATAAACTCACTGATTGTGTGTGTATTATTATTATACTGCGCAGATCGAATAACTAAATTTATGAAAAAACCCTTAATGATATAAACAAACTATTAATAATTAAAATTACTAAGAAATTTAGAACTTTTAAAATAAAACGTTAAAGCAAGTCGATGGTTCTTCTATTACGAAAAAAATCTCATTTATTTTTATTTTTTTTAGGTATTATCAGTAAACTGGACCATCTGAAGGAAGCTGGAATCGGCGCTACGTGGTTGTCACCCATTATGAAATCTCCGATGAAAGATTTCGGATACGACATCTCAGATTTTTATGACATCGAACCTATTTTCGGCAATATGACTGACTTCGACGCTCTTATGGAGAAAGCGAAATCACTGGGTATGTTTTCAGTGATTACTTTTATTTTCACCACACACGTCGAACATATTCTCACTAAAAAAGTGTCATTCACCGCTCGCAAAAAACGTCCCAACGTTATTTATGATTGCCTAATTCATTTTTAGTTTTTTTTTTGTGAAATTTCGCCTCAATGACGCTATGTACAAATATAATGCATTCACATTTTTAAAAGATGCTACAGTTTTTGAGTGGGTAGTTATTTTATAATAGTTTCGTTATGAAACGATATTTATTATAAACAATCGCAGCATATTGTGCAAGGTTTCGGTGCACTGATTTCGGTCCAATTCTAGTATTTACACAGTAATAAGGTTCAGATAGATTACATTATTCAATTTAAATATTTTCAATATGCACCTTTCAAAATAAATTTTAAAAATAAATTGAAAAAAAAAACATCTGTGAAGTTCGTGACTTTGTTTTATAGATGACAGAATTGCATTCGAGGTAAGGCTCTGAAAAGTTCTTTTTGCTCCGAAATTTCCCATAATATATTGACATCTTATTGACACTACAGATATCAAGATCATCATGGATTTGGTACCAAATCACTCCAGTGACAAGTGCCAGTGGTTTTTGGACTCCGTAAACAAAGTTAATGGCAAGGACGATTGGTACATATGGCAAGATCCTGTAATGGTTGGGAACACCACTACACCGCCGAACAACTGGGTAGGTTCGATAATGTAAAAAAAGCTAAAAGCAAAATTAGTTTTTTTTTAAATAATTTATTTAAAATGTGTGTGTTTAAAACGAAATAATAGTTTTATATTAATAAATTATTTCAAACATAAATCGATTCACATATATTTAATGTCTTTATTCATAAAAAAAGGGAGTCTCAAATCTATAAGCCTATTTTATAGAAGATACCTAGCTATAAATAAAAGTGTTCTGCGATGTACCTAAACGGTATTTTTTCCAATTCCACAATAGCTTAAAAACAAATATGATGTAAGGATTTTAGAAACAATGTGTTTTTTGGTATTCAGTTTTAGCTAACCAAAATATTAGAAAATAAGAGCCGTCCCGCCACGTAAAAAAAACAACTTAATACAAGAAGGGTGAAAAGAAAGGTGATCTAATGATGTAGATATTAACAAGTATTTGCTGATTGCATATTAGGTCAGTGTGTTCAGAGGATCTGCCTGGGAGTACAACACAGTTCGTAAGCAATACTACCTCCACCAGTTCGTAAAGGAGCAGCCAGACTTAAATTACAGGAATCCAGCAGTTGTCGAGGAAATGAAGGTAAATAAAAACTACACAAATAAAAAAGACCTAAAGTATTTGTACTTGTGTGAAAGTGTTTCGTCACGCTTTTGTTCAAGCCAATATGAGGGGCTTGGAAGCAAAGGCAGCAATCTACAAACACGGTTCTGTAGTATTGTCAACTTTCGGATGATTAGCATAAAGAAACAGAGAATTTTGTAAATCAAAATATTTGTGTACATCAAACCAGGAACAATTTGAAACAATAATCTCTAAATTTATTAACATATGTATGACAAAAGTGTATAAAACGCTTTATCAACTTTTCAAAAATAATTTAGGATGAACAAAAATTGCTGCGATTGATTTTTTACAACCTCATATGGGCTAAACTATTTACTGTTTTTAATCAAGTATTTAATGACGATTTATTCATTACTTTATTGGAGTTAATACTAGTTTACGTGTTCATCTATTTTACTCAAAAATGCCGTTACTACTGATGAAAATATATTATTAATAAAATTAGAAATAATTAAAAATTGAATGGAAATTACTATCATGCTTCCAAAGTGTCTAGTTTTTGCTCACTGGGTCATACATGTAGCAAAAAAAACTTACTTGTTATTTTTTCATATTAAATAAAATTCTGGTGGTAAAGTAGAACAGTTCTCAAACAAAAAAAAACTCGCTGGTGCATAACTAAAAAGAAGAATACTCGTATGAAGGGTGCATTGAATAGTTTATAACCTAAACATTTTTGATAAAATCCATTTAATATTTCAGAAAGTTATAAGGTTTTGGCTGGACAAGGGAATCGGTGGATTTAGGATCGATGCCATCAACCACCAGTTTGAGGTTGAAAGAGTTAACGGCACATTCCCAAATGAACCCAGAAATCCTGATAACAACGACAAGGATGACTATGGATACGTGGATCATATTTACACCAAGGATCTCCCTGAGACTTATTGGGGTATTTATGATTGGAGGATCATCTTTGACAGTTACTACAACAAAACAAATTTTACACGGTAGACTATTTATTTATTAATTGCTGATAATAATATTTATAAAACACTCGACAAAAACACCGGTCAAAAAACTTTTGGTTCCTTTTTGTCGTAGTGTAGATAAATAATACTTGTATATTCCCCTATTTCGTATCAAATTTTGAAATGAATTTGCAAGTATTTACATATTCAATCAAACACATTTGATTTACCTTTCTCCGCCCCATGTAACGATGCCTAATAACATCCTTAAAATGTGAAAGCCAAATATAAATTGTAAAATAAAATGCCTATGTCCTTTGCAGAATCATGATGACTGAAGCTTATACCGATATAAACAAGACGATGCTCTATTACGGAAACGCAACCAGCATCGGTTCTCACATTCCGTTTAATTTTGGACTAATCAACGAGGCTGACGCACAATCGACTGCGGGACAAATTGAAAATGTTATTAAGAAATGGCTCTCCAACATGCCTGCTGGCAAAACCGCAAATTGGGTGGTAAGTAGTTGCTCTACAATACCATGTTTTAAGCCTACTGAGCTTTTTTCTAAAGTTTGGTTAGTGTGTATGAAGAAGCGCCAGAAATTACGAGCTGGTTTCACTGTTTTGTAAGTATGATTCAGCAAACAAGGTGCGATAAAGTTTTTTTCGGTACGATGCGTAATTAGTGTTTGATAGTTGAGCTGAAAAAAGTTCATGGGGACTCGCGAGCGTTGATGATTGTTTTTTTACTAGATTTAAGAATTTAAACGTGGTCTTATGACCATAAACGACGAACTGCGTTAGAAGCCACTACTGTTAGAATATCGTGGATTGCAAGTGCGTGAGATCGCCGAGGCCTTAAACATCTAAGTTGAATGAGATAATAAAGATTTAGGTGTGTAAAAGCTGTCTGCGCAATGAGTATCTCGATTGCTGAGTGCTGACCAAAAACGCAATCGAATGAACGTTTTGAAGCTGTGATCGGCGATGTTTAGCCGTAATCCGAACGATTTTTTTGACGGTTCTTAACTGTGAATGAAACTTGGATCCGACACTCAAAACGCCAGAGTAAAAAAAACAGTAAAACAGCGGACCTAGGTAAATCGGCACCAAATAAGACCAATGTGGTAATATTGGCAAACAAGGTCAAAGTGATTATTTTATGGGATTGAGACTTATTCCCAAGAGATTATAAAAGGGCGAGATAGTAACGATAGAAGGTTATCCCGAAATATTGGACCATTTGAAAGGCGGATTAGAACGCAAAAAGCTCTCTTCCCCCATAATAACGCGCTGGTACACAGTTCAGACCGTCGCAATGAAAAAAAAGTGAATGAATTTTGTTTCGATTTATTGACGGAAAGAGATTTAAGATGAGTCAAGAGAGTATGTATGTCATCAGCGATTATTATGCAGAGAAGAGAGATTTGTTTTGACGGGTTGGAAAAATAATAATGTTGCTGGATCCAACTGTATAGCTTCCAAAAGAGACAATGTTGAAAAGCAAATTTAAAAAAAATCCGAACAAAATATTGTTACTTTTTTACCAAACTTTTCAAACACCCCTCGTATAAACATAATAACAAATATCGATTCTCTACACAAAAATTAGTATACATATAAAAAACAAAAAGATTTTTATAAACAATTACACAAAAAACAACCAAGTGAAAAAATCATTAAATTTGACTATTCTGTAAAATAAAATAGAAATTGGCTTAAGACAATGACGTTACATATATAGACACGTTATAGCCTTAGAATATTAACACAAAACGTGGCAAGCAAAACACACACGTTACCAGTAAATTCATCATTCAAATATCGGTCATGTATGACAAAGATAGACATTCATAGAATATATGTGTATGAACGAAACAGATCCGAAGTTCGGACCGCGTTCCATACTTGCTTGTAATGTTGAAACGACCTCAAGCGACGCGTGACCGTTTAGTACTAAATCGGCTTAAACACCGATCACACCAACTAGCGTGATTATTGCTTGCCACTTTGAGAGCGCTACAACGTGTCTATATATATGTAACGTCATTGGCTTAAGATGTATTTTGGAATAAACAAGCAAAACACACACGTTACCAGTAAATTCATCATTCAAATATCGGTCATGTATGACAAAGATAGACATTCATAGAATATATGTGTATGAACGAAACAGATCCGAAGTTCGGACCGCGTTCCATACTTGCTTGTAATGTTGAAACGACCTCAAGCGACGCGTGACCGTTTAGTACTAAATCGGCTTAAACACCGATCACACCAACTAGCGTGATTATTGCTTGCCACTTTGAGAGCGCTACAACGTGTCTATATATATGTAACGTCATTGGCTTAAGATGTATTTGGAATAAACAAGCAAAACACACACGTTACCAGTAAATTCATCATTCAAATATCGGTCATGTATGACAAAGATAGACATTCATAGAATATATGTGTATGAACGAAACAGATCCGAAGTTTGGACCGCGTTCCATACTTGCTTGTAATGTTGAAACGACCTCAAGCGACGCGTGACCGTTTAGTACTAAATCGGCTTAAACAACGATCACACCAACTAGCGTGATTATTGCTTGCCACTTTGAGAGCGCTACAACGTGTCTATATATATGTAACGTCATTGGCTTAAGATGTATTTGGGATAAACATGAAAGATCGCAATGGAAGAGTTGAACAAAGAACCCGGGGAATAGTTTCGTCTTTTTTTTTAAATAATTGCCTCCTACTTTGTTCAAAATTATTATTTCAAAGTATACATCAATTAATTCGTAGGTTGTGCAGCTCAGATTTTAATTTATTTGATAAGACCAGAACACCAATCATTTGTTTTTTTTTATTGATTTCATTGTTTCTTTCCATATTTCATCAAAACATAATAATCATGAGGGCCGACAATGTGTTTAGAAACTTCTGATTCACTCCGTGTAAAAATGACTCTGGCTCCTGAAAGTATAATTGTTGGGGTAGTTTAAAATTTTTAATTTGAGTGTTTATCCTTTAGATTGGCAACCACGACCAGTCGAGGGTTGCCACCCGCTATGGCACGGAGAGGATTGATGGACTCAACATGATTGTCATGTTATTGCCAGGAGCAGCCGTGACATACAACGTAAGCGTATATTTAAACTGATTTTCACACAAGTTATATCATTATATATTGCTGTAATCGACTAACATTTTTGTTAAATAGGTATACTGAGTTTTTAAAGCTATTAGTCCGCGCCCTAAGTAAAAAGAGGAATGTGGAAAAAGATCACTTAAACTGAGCGAACGTTTGGTTTTTTTTTTAAAATTATCAATAGCGGAAAACTGGGCAGTGGATTACTTAATATAATGTCATTAAATAAATTGCTGTTTGTTTGCTCAATGCCAATAAAAAATGGCGATGATTTTTTGAACTAACCTGTGGTACTCAATAGTAAAACAAGTTATTCTATACGCGATGGAATGAAAAAAAAATGTTCTGTCAAAAGTGGAAATTTTGATCCAAAAGACCAAACGAACGTCAGTGCGATACTTAATGGAGGTAAATCCATGATATTTTACAACTTTAATTAAGTGTACTGCTCAGCGCAAATTTTGCGTCAAGGTTGTGCGCTTGATCGTAATTTTAACTTATATGTAACGTCTAGTTACTATTTATATATTTTACATGCCGGTACAAAAAATAATACCCAAAAGTATGCATTAGCATTTTAACTAGTTAAAGACGTCCGCCAGGGAAGAGAGAATTCCAAGTTCGAAACCCGGTAGATAATACATACTTTTATAATACGAGTATTAAAGAAAATAAATAAATTATATTACGATATTTTCGTGTGATTCCATTTACAGGGGGAGGAGATAGGAATGAGTAACACCAACATTACATGGGAAGATACCAAAGATCCCCAAGCCTGCAACACCAAATGACCCCATCAATTACTGGAAGTCCTCCAGAGACCCTGCCAGGACCCCATTCCAATGGGATAATTCTACTAGTGCTGGTAAATAGATAACCTCGAAACCATCATTTTAAGGGCTAGTTGTTCGAACAGCGGCGACCCTTGGCATCGTCGTTATGTCAGAAATCATCGTCATTTACAATTTTTCGACGCATGCTACGTTAAATAACGGCTCACAAGAACCGTAGATTCTCGTCACGTCAGCGTTTGGTCAAATTCAACGTTGGCTTATTTGATTAGTCAAGCATAACGGAGTGATAGATTTTTTTTCGTTATCGTATTTAACCGCCTGACCATCTCCGTGGTCGACCGGATCTAACTACGAATCCAGAATCCAGAGGTTGCGAGCTCGAATCCCGGCGTGCGGAAATAAATTTTATTAAACTAATTTATGTTATTTCACATTTAAATCATATAAAATAATATATATATTAGGTGTCTTTGTATACATTCTTTAACGGTAGATACTCTATGTATCACCCTGGTAAAATACCAGCATTCAGAGTTGAAACGTTGCTTAAAATGGCTTTAGCCGTGTTAAATGATCAGATCCGAATAACCAGGTACTTTGTCGCTTTCTCATCTTCTTTCTTTCCCTACGCCTTTCAGCCTCACAACATACCCCAGTTGGAGATGCTATAGTCCCACTAATTTCAGGCCATTGGGGAGCAGTCGGGACTCTTGTGCGGTATTCAGATTTTAAATTAAGCAAATTTGGCCGCATCAAATGTGAAAGTGGAGCGCTTGAGCGCCACTGGCTTTATCATATCCTTAGAATAATTTTACCTCCATGCCCTCGAATGCTGGTCAGTAAATTTCTATTAAAGAAACAATATAAAAAGTATTCAAACAGCAAGCATTAGATAAACACTCGAAAAAAAAATTTAGGTACCACCGGGTTTGAACTAAAAACCTAAAATCATTTTATTTTCTCTATGAATCTAATTCACATTTTTTATATTGTTTTGTAAATTAATATCACGATAAAACGTTTTAGTTTTCAAATTGCATTTTTTGTTTTTGTTTTCGCTTATCTATTCACAAAGATATCCTAAAAACATCAGATGCGAGTACATATTTAACCAGTATATACCACCAGTACTAACATTCAGCGCGAAGAAAAGGCATCACTCAAAGAGTCATAGAAAAAGACATGCTCAATATTTCTTAGCATGCCTTTGTTGAATAGAAATAAATAAACAGTTAAGAGATAGTTGCCAACGTTATAATCACAATATCCAACTCCAAGAAGAACTATGCCGGACACATTTTTTATCGTCAATATTTGAGGTGCAATAAAATAACAGCTGAATTTGACAAATGTACTTTCGGATTTTAAAATCACAAAGGTTTTTTCTTCTTAAGGTTTCTCTAACACCAACAAGACTTGGCTTCCCGTCAACCCCAACTACATGGATATCAATCTGAAGCTCCAGAAAGAAGCGACCCGCAGTCATTTCAAAATTTATAAGAACTTGGTTCAGATGAGGAAGATCTACGCATTTACACACGGAAAATTAGAGACAAAGGCAATCACCGATGACGTCTTCTCTTTTACAAGGTTATAATGTATTTTTATTGATTTACAGTTCTCTTGGTATAAAAAAAAACAAAACCAGGTATGAGAGTAAGACATTGGGGCAAGACCCAGACGCAATTTCTGGTAGGTGACAAAAGATTGCTTAGAATTATACTTATTGGTAGATGACAACTGCTTAGTAGGTGTTGTTTTTTTTATACTGTGTAATAAAATAGTACCGGAATATGAAAGGACTATTTGAATTCTCGATGTTCGACCAGAATCCTAGTCGTGGAAACCATTACTTAAGGATCAGTACTCAAAAATGATGCAAAACGTTGTTTTCGAGCATTCTAAACAAGCAATAATACAAATGATTTGTCTGTACATTTTCTATGGATAATTATAAAAATGACTGAGGTTTCCAGGGAATACAATTTTTTAACTGTTATCCTTCAAATTCAATGCAAAACAGACTAAAATGTTAATAAAAGGTGTAGTTTGAAAACCAGCAAAGGCATTTTTCAAAATTTTACCATAATTTCTAGTATGTATTTCAATAAGAATTTAAAATATTACTGTTTAAAAAAATTGTAGTAACTGAAAACCTTAGAAATTTTTCTAACTACCCGTACAAAATTAACAGATAAGTAATTTGTAGTTTTGCTTGCATTAGAAAACCAAAAAGTGTGTATCTTTGGGTGCTGACCCATATTTTTTTAATGTTAAGTATGGTAAGATTTAATTCGTAACTTTTTAATACCGATTAATCATATTACTATTTTTTCTTATTTTAGATCATTTAATGAAAATGAAACATACGTTGTCCTTATCAATTTGAGTGGAAAGAAACAAGCCGTGAACGTGCCTTTCGAAGGACTTTCCGATACACTTATTGTGATGGAAACAAGTATTCAATCGACCAAGGAAATTCTGTAAGTATACTCGTACGTTATTTTCTAAGTTTTTAATTTTATTAATACTCCTTTATTAATCATTTCCACCAGTTAAGTGCGATGATAAGCATTTTGAATCGAACTTTTTCTTCATTTATAATTCATTATAAAACATTGATTTTTTTAAGAGGTGTTTTATTATTAGTTTAACAAAAATCTACACTCATTTTTCACAAATGGTGTTCTTTAAAATTGCCAAAAATTTTAAGCATCGATTTTATGAGTTAGGTTTAAAATTTGCCAATCAAGAATACATTAGACACAATGCAACAACTTAGCCAACAGACAATTTAAAAATAATTATTAAAAAGGGTGATAGTTAAAGTAAAAAAGCATACAGCAATCCTATATTCAAATTTCAGCATGTATAGGTCACACAATTACATATGGTCAAAATAACCTTAATAAAGTGTGTATTGGTGCATATGTAAACAGTTCCAACAGTGATGTCTTTGCGGAACGTCACTGAGTAAAAATGTTTTGTATTGTTTACGCGCAATTATTTTTTTAGCATGAAAGAGACAACAAGTTCATACGTTGAAAAATGAAGTTTTATTGTATCGTGTGCCTTCGATTGTAAAATATATTTATTGAATATTTAAAAAAATATATTTCACGGGATTTTTCTTTAATGAGGTCGAATTACACGTTTGAAACATACTTTATGGAAGCAATTAAAATCGTGTGTATATAAAAAACACAGACGTATGTTGTAATTTAGGGTTGTAATAATATTACCTCTTCAAACACCTTTTCCGGTGGTTTTTTACTAAACATACCAAAGATTACCAGCTTTGACATCTAACCTTTTTCACATAAACAGGGCGTAAAAGGACGTACGTGACAGACGTCAACCAGTGATTGCTGAGCTTATTAGCAGTAAAAAAACATAGATGTCGTTATACTACCTTAAACAATGTTTTCTATTGATTTGAATTTATTTATTTTGTTAAAACCAAAAACACACATTATTTTCAGATCTGAAGTTACAACCAAATCCGTGGACCTCACGCCATATGAGGCATTGGTGCTGAAGTCCAGTGCAGCGAAATTTACTGCAGGAATCGTAATTTTAATGGGCGCACTATTTGTAATGTTGTTTTAAAAAAAGTTTTTTTTAAATGTTTATTTATATATTATCAAAAATCATACATGTTTTTTAGTTCGATTGCTTGTGAGTGTTTATTAATAAATGATTGACTATTTTTAGTTGTATTAATTTAAAAAAATAGTTTATTTTTAAATGAGTGAATGGTTAGTTACATTGTACTTATATACCATCAAAAATAATTATATATTGATGAAAAAACAGATTGAACCTACCAGTTTCGACCTAACGTGTATAACGTTAGGGCAAACAGTACATAAATAATTATAATAAAATATGTATTTTATGAGCAACAGTTAAATAAATTATTCCAAAGAATAATAGCTTGACATCACATGGAAAAACGTCTCGATTTTTAAAATTTGAATACCTATCACATTAATAAGGCTGAAACTCAGAACAACCAAATATGACGTGGGTCTCAGCCACATTCCAGCACGTGTCGATTCCATGGCAATAGTAAAACCTTACGGCGTGGAAAACCCTTCATGTAACAATAGTTGAATCATAATTATCTTGCCAAAATAGATTGTGTGAATAGCTCACCTATTATTTTACAGGTTCAGGCAGCTGCAGTATTATACGGGGTCAAAAAAACCAAAAAATATATAATTCTTTTCTGTTTTGAGGAGATAAGCTTCAGGATTGGTTTTTGATTCAAATCATTCAGTCCCCAGGCTCAATGAAAATTATCAAATTAAAACTAAAAACTAGGTAGCCCATGTAGGTAGTTAATATTCATAGATTAAAACCAAGTCATTGTATTTCTACTTTTATATATCGTATTTTAACGTATTATTGACTAGTTTCATGGAATATTTTTTCATCTTTCTATGTCAACTGTGGTTAGAGGTGCATAAATGAAGAAATACTCTTTTCTACCCGGTACCTGTTACTACGTCAGTTAATTTTTTTCACCATTAAAGCCTGATTCACACCAACGTCCGGTTCCGCTCAGTGCCGATATTGTTCCGCAAGAAAACTTATTGATATGGTATGAATATCAATCAAGGAGTATGTGCCAAGACAAATTTGTGTGGCAGTATATCCTTCTGCCCACCCTTGTGATATTTAACTACTTATTTAGTTAAATAATTATTTTGAAGTGTAAAAATACTTACAACGCAGATTTTTTTTTTTTAAACCATTTTTTTTATCCTAAATTTTTTTATCACTAAATAATATTTTTAATAAATCAATAATAATCAATAAAAAATATTATTTAGTGATAATATTTTTAATACAAAAAATGGTTTTTGATAAAAAAATCTGTGATGTTAGTATTTTTACACTTCAAAATAATTATTTAACTAAATAAGTAGTTTAAATATCACAAGGGTGGGCAGAAGGATATACTTCCACACAAATTTGTCTTGGCACATACTCCTTGATTGATTTTCATACCATTTCAATAAGTTTTCTTGCGGAACAATATCGGCACTGAGCGGAACCGGACGTTGGTGTGAATCAGGCTTAAGAGATAAGATGTTGGTGTGCACTATACTAAGGAGAACCCATAGTAATGTGTGTAAAAAAACAGCATCTCTAACTACTACCATTTCATAGTTATTTAATTATTTCAACAAGTTAAATCCAAATTTACAAGATATTTTAATTTATTATTTTTTTATCTAGAAATAATGGTTTTTAGAGATACAAGGTCTTGATTTAAATCAGTCATTCCCAAAGTGGTCTATATCGACCCCCAGCAGTTGATTCCGACCTGCAAGGGGTCCACGTCAATGAAAAAAAAATTGGGGGTGCATGAGACGTAAATGGGGGTCCACGGGAGTGGATTCCATTTAGGCAGGCCGTCACCAAAATGTTGGCTTCCTGCAAATGTAATAATTCACCTCACAGATAGTACCTATGTAGGTACTTACGTAATACTATCTTATAATGAACTTTAATTCCCTAATTATATTAATAATAATAATTTTTGTGGAAGATATTTTGCCGATTTGCTAGTACTTTTCGATTTCAAATCTCTACCGACTAGTGCTTTTTTTCGGAGAGGAATTTTTGTTGATTTGCTAGCACTTTTCGATTTGGGATCTCTGCCGACTAGTACTATTTTTTGACGAGTTCGACTACAATTGAAGTGTTCACCGCGAAGGGTTCATTTCAAAGAACTATCAGTTCCTGAAGCGTTCACAAAACTTTTAAGTTTTTCCCGACGCTAAAAAAAATCAACACTAGGAAAGCAGGGGGTCTATACAAAACAGAAAAAATCGACAAGTGGTCTACGGGACAAAAAAGTTTGGGAACCTCTGATTTAAATCATTGATATATTCAAATGAATTGTATTGAAAAAGATTTTTAAACGTTATTGAAATTTTTAAAAAATTTATTCAAGGATTTTTAAGGTTAAATATTTTCGAATACCTCTGTGTCCTAATATTGCGTAGGTAATAATGGCGATAGTTTAAATAAATACTATATCTGCAGTATAATTTTTGTAAATAAAAAGAAAAGAAAAAAATATTATTTGATAATTATGTAATTTTTATATTCGTAAAAAGCATTTACTTTGTGGCTTGCCAAAACACATAAACTTTGTTTATAACCACTATGTAATTTTTGTAAATTAAGTAATCCTTTCTAGTTTGCCACTAAATCTTGATCGGAATGTTGTTAACAGAGATTTAGAAGAAAGACTTTTCATAGAAACATTGAATAATCTTGCACTCTTTGAAAACTATTTTTTAAAAAATTAATTTGTGCGTTTATAAAACAACAATTCGTATTAATTACAAAATATTTTGATAAGATTGTTAGTTGCATCGCATCGATCTAGAACGAATCGATAATTGAAATTTACTTAATTAAGTAGTCTTTTAATCGTCATGATTTGGAATGTTATGATCAAAACATGTTACTAATCAAAACTGATAGCCCTAAAAAAAATCTATTTCAACGTGACGTAAAAATGATAGAGGGCTATGATGGATAAGAAAAGGATAAATATCAAGTGAAAGAGATTGTAAAACAATGAAATTTTTTTATAATTTCCACTATATTTTATTTAAGATACCTTTTGTCCATAATTAATTCATAAGCACAAATAATATAGTTTTGTATCATTGAAGTGGGACTATGTTGGACACGTAGCACGGACGACCGTTCGAATCCTAAAATCTTTAGATATTGAAATTCTTGAATACTAGTTTCTTGGTTGGGAAACCAAAAGCTTGTAGGTTTTCAAGATTTTTCGTCAAAAAATATTAAAAATAATTAAAAAAACCATATAGTACAACAAAAACCGATTCTACATTAATTAGTGTTATTGTTTACATTTTAGGAACAATTATCGATAAATCTTTTTTGAAAAATCAATAAAAAACACAAAATATCTGAACGCTCCAAGCGGATACTGGCGTATTCAGAACCCATATGCCTAGCTGCTACGACAGTGAGAAAGGCAACTTATTTGAATACATGTGATGTTAATAAACCATTAAAAATAAATATGCCAAAAGCACCTCAAATTGGACCGTTTCGACGAGTTTTAACAAAATTTTCGCTGAAACATTTTTATACAAAACGTACATACTTTCAGCCTACTATAGAAATAAAAAAATTGTAGGAGTTATTTCAGTAAGAAGATGACTTAAAAACTCTGAAATTCCTAAGTATTCTTTTCAGTTTTGCTTTTTTTGTTTAGTCGGGCGAAACGTTGTGTTTATATAGCCTTCTCGAATGATGTTGACATATTAGCAGGGCTAATCTGGGTTGGTACGTCAAAGTGACATTCCTGTGAGAGTGCAGCAAAGCGCAGGACGAGAGGGTGGGAAAGCTTCACCCGGGGCGAATGGTTACGACTGATATCGAAATGACAACCAATCTCAACGTACTTAAGTCTTTGTATTAATCCATTGAACGGCCACTCTCTTTTAATTTCGCAGTATTAGAAAGAGTTTATTTAAAGTCTGTTTGAATTCAATCTTGTACCCTCAACGTAACGCCAAATTAAATGAAAATCAGGCACACACTGAAATATTTCATTTATATGTCAAACTGGCACCTTTACGTTGATGTTATTTATGGAATAGATATTTTACGACACACTGTAACATTTTAATGACGTTCATTGTTCTCACAATGCATTGCAAATTTCATCAAAACGGTTGAAACTTAGGTATTAGCAGTTTATAGATTTTTTTGTCAAATTAAAATGGTAACATACAGAATTAAGTAGTGAAATATAAAGGAGATAATTCTTATATCGCAACACTGAAGAGAAGAAAAGCTAAGTGATTATAAGATCTATCTGTCCATGTACAAATATGTATGGATCAAAGAATATGTATTAAATTTTGCGTTAAAAATGAAATAAAGTGCTCCAACGCACTTAAAATGTTGACTGTGGCATTCGGCGAGTCTACTTTGTCTCAAAAAAGTGTTTATAAGTGGTACAAGCGCTTTACAGAAGGCCGAGAAGATGTTAGTGACGATGAGCGTCCTGGAGTTGTGGAAAAACAAATCATGGATTTTATTTTTTGATCCATTTTTTTCAAAAGTAAAAAATCGAAGAACACACAAAAACGTGACTAACCTTTCCAGTTATCAAAAACAAACCACTAATCCAAAATGGCTGATAATGCTAACATATGATAAACATATGTGTACCAACATAACAAAACAAAAAATTGATAATCGAATGTAATTCAAAATTCATCTTTTTTTTTGAACAGGCCATGTATATACTTTATCGGCATAACCCTGTGGAAAAGAGGATGGTTTGTCCATTAACTATCCGTTTTTTTCAAAATATTAGTTGCCATATCTGCAGTAAAACGTGAGCATGCTGAGTCATGTGGGTATTATAATAGGATGGGAGTCTACTTGGAGAAATTTACAATTTTGATGTCATGTACAACATTGCACGAACGGAAAACTCGGCGGATGAAATAATACAAAGCAACTGCTGTCTACGCCATGAGAACGAGCCGTCTTTCCGAATAGTTTTTTTGTAAAGTTGCTCGAATGTCTAACGAGCTACCGTGAATCGTATTTCCTCCTTTAATTCCGGAATGTTCAAGACGCGCATTAAAAAGTATCTTTATTCTGGAGCTTCCTTAACTCACCTCCAACGTCAATCGATCGCGAGAAAAATTAATTCATCTGGCTTGTTACACAGCAAAAAAGATTAATTCATTTTTCAGTAGAAAATATTTTATCATTTTGTGGTAGGAATATAATCAGAAACGACCCGAAGCGAAATCGTATGCCTAGACCTTTGCGTTTGAGATAAAAGATAAACACCGCTTGGTTATAAATTGGAGATTGAATATGAATATATCAGTCGTAGGAAACACGTCAATCGGTATGTAAATAAAAACATTCAATATTTATTTCTTATGTGCACAGTAATAAATGTACGCTAATTTATGAATCGTATTTAGCTCTCATTAAGTGTGAGGGAGGGAGGGGGGTAACCACGGAAACGTAAATTTTGCGACAGCTCTTGTGAAATTATTTAATTATATTTCTTATAACTTTACTGTTAAGAAAATCCTTTGCTTTAGCTCACATAATATACTTCCTGAAAGATATTTTTTATAATCTCCCCGGATTTTTCTTCTCGTTAATTTGTTCTCTTCATATTCAACACTGGTTCTATCTTAAGCTGCCTACAGACCATCCGATTTCACCCGTACTTGCTGAAAGAACTACGTTGGAAGGCTCGACCATCCGACAGGCCCTTCCTTAAGTTAAGTCCACTTGTCGATCTCTTTTCAGACGTTTCCTTTAATCGGACGAAAAAATGAGTCTGTAGGCAGCTTAATTCTTTTAGAATTAAAAAAAAAACATTGACCATATGGTTCAGTTTTCTTTCCTCGTGGATTTATAAAATACTTTTATTTCATTTGATTTAAATTTTATCTTTTTCTACAAAGAATCGCAAACGTATGGCATTCTATAATCAAAATTAATAATTAGAAATTAAATGTAAGAAAGCTTTTTAAGTATTTAAATGTCTTAGTGGTAATAATATCTATTATAATATGATGCATCACTTCGTAATAATTTAAGAAAAATATCATTTTTACGTTTTCGATACAAAGGGAAACTTATCGTTTTTTTTTGTTTTTGTCGAAAATATCAGTGTGAGTGTTTTTTTAAGAAACTTATTTTAGTTTTTTAACTAGTGTTTTTTTTCAGTACAAAAAGATGATCATAATATAACAATGTTTAGAAAAAAAATTGTCCGCTTATAAAAAAAATGTTTGTAGGAAGATGTTCACGTTTTAGAACGGTCAAATAAGTTATAGTTTTATTTCGTTATTTGTACATTTAAGTATACAAAATAGCTAATTACTAAAATTTATATACTACTGGATATTGCATACTAATGAATTTTATAAAAAATAAGATAACAACTCAATATATTATCAAACGCGCTTTATAAAAATATCTTATAATACAATATACAGACTGTTTACAAAGCGGAAAGAAAAAAGTTGTTTTATTCGATTTCATGTGGCCCTTGAAACTTGTGTAGGTACATAACGAAATAAATATTAATTTAAGATGGCTTTTGGAAATTAAATCGACCACTTTTTCGAGGTATCTGACTGACGTCGGCAGACAGATGTTTCGCCCGTAACATATCAATCATCTTCTAGGTTTCAAAACTTAATACCTTGCCAAAAAAAAAATCACGTCAACTTAGTATTCTGAGTGTGAAATTAATTTATTGCAAGATGTGTTTAATTAAAAGTCACATAAAATGGACGTTAAAATGTAAAAATATATCATTACTTGTTATAGATCACATTGATTATACTAACTTATGTTATAAGCTATGAAGAAATTAATGACGACTTCACAATAAATTGCGTAGGCTTAGGTAAACACCAATTCCCCAAAAATCTGATATTATAATAGAGATCATATATTTGACGATAGGAAATGATTGAACATTCAATTACTTAAGGTGACATCTTTACTATATCGGAAAAATATCTTTTAATCTCGATCTGGCATAATATTAATATCTTTTGTCAAATTGAACAATTGAAAGAACAAAGTTGTCATTAGTGTGATTACGATAAACATGATTAATAATTTATTATCTTTATCTTCATATGCTTACCCAGTTTTAGTCCATTATTTCAACTCCGATAACGATGTTTGATATTACAGGTCGAAATAATCATATTGTATTAGGGTTATCAGTGTAAAAAAAAACTTGACCTTATCAAATGATATTATTGGGGGTTTTGTAGTTTTTCAGTTTTCGCAGGTTTCCCTAATATTGAAGTTTTAAATCATTAATGTTTCCGGCAAAATTAACATTTTTGTAATGGAAACGCAAAATAAAATCGAAAACTGAGTGAAAAATAGAGTTACTATGAGTTTTTGTAGGGCTGTGCTGATGTTATCATAAGTACATTGGGCATAGTTTTACTGACATAACCTAACCCTACCCAATAGATAAAGCTGTATGTGAGAGTCGGCCAAATATGTATTTTTTCAATGTGAATACCGCACAAAAGTCCCAACTCCCAACTGTCCCGAGCTGATTTTACTTTGGCATCCTCAATTGGGGTGTTTTGTGAGGTAGTGGAGAGGGGAAGATGAAGTTGGGAAGTACCAAGCTATACGGATCTAGTCACCAAACATGACTTTTACCATTTCAAACAACGTTTCGATTTTGAATATTGGTCTTTCACCAGGACTCTTAATTTATTTACAATTTCAAAAAAAAAATACATTACGCAAAATGGGAAAATAGAGCAACAGAGAAATACCAGCACATACGTAATATTTTAGTAAAGCAATGACAAAAATAAGACAAAAATATACATAAGAACGAACATTCAAGTCAATGTCAAGGTCAAATCAAGGTTTTGGTAAAGACGTAAAGAATGAGAAAAATCATTAAGACTTGTGCCAAAAATTTCAAGACCATGGCTTGAGGTAACAAGTCTTGACATTCTGGACAGTGGAGAATGATACCCATAATTAGAGTGATGTTTGAGGAACAGAAATTCATCGTTATACTAAAAGTACCTAGAACTAATGAGGCAATTCAAAAAGGGAGGAAAACTATCGCGTAGGGTTAGCTTAAGTTAGAAGAGTAATGCATAATGCAATTCTGAGCATTCCGATAAAGACACGAAAAATCTAACAGATTTATTCTCGATTGTGTTTTGCGTCTGTACAACATATGTTATATGTTTTATTTTCAAAATTCCAGCCGTTCAAAAATGGTCCGCAAACTGGTGGTTGTGGCTGCCTTCCTGGCAGTCCAGCTGTGTTCTGCGTATGTCTACGATCCGATGAATAACCGCCATGGAAAGGCGACCGGTTTCGACTGGTGGGAGACTTCCGTGTTCTATCAAATATACCCGAGGTCTTTCAAGGATAGCGATGGGGATGGCGTTGGAGACCTTCAAGGTAAATTGAAAATAATTTACTGCTTTTTAACCCCTTTGTGCACTTGTCTGTGTTGGTAGGTGTGTTTGGGAGAGGGCTACAAAGTTTTTCTTACGTATTTGGATACAGGGTCGATCAAAATATTCGTATTCCATTACTTTCGCTGTCAAATTCATTACAGCACCCAAACGACAAGCTACTGGTCGATCTACACCTCCAGCACGAAAGGAAAAGGCATCACGAGCTTTAGAAACAGTCGAGCGACGGCAAGTGAGACTGGAAACCGATCGAGTTTGAATAAATCACGCATCCAAATGATTTCGACAGATATGCCATTTGATTTCAAACGTCTGCAGTTGGACCAGGAAAAAAGCACTAAAACAATCGCCAAAAGTGTGTGGACCAAATTTGAAAAATTCGTGCATCTCACATGGACAAATGTATGTGGCCTGCTCACGCCTCGGAAAACCTTCTGATTTATTCATATACGCACCAAACTGGAAACACGAAAATTGGGTGTTCAAAAACACTTCAATGAACAGAATTAAAATACAAACACTTTCTTTATGTGAGTGGCATTAGAAAAACATACCGAGTACTCGCTAGTAGTATATAATATCTTCCACAATCAGCATAAAGAGCCAAACATGAAGATATTCGTTCTATTTCTTTTGAGTACCTTCCTAGGTCAGAACATATTTTTTGTAACTTTTGATGGCAGTTGAGACGTAGAAAAGATGTGGGAAACATATTGTTATTCAAGTACTGCTGAAATGTGAAAATTTATTGATTCATTTTTTACAATATCGCTTGGTCCTTCGATACAAGACAAAAAGACTTTTGAGTCTGAAAATTAAAAGTGATGATGATTGCAATCTAAATTTGTAAAGTTTCAGAAAATGTCCTGCTATTGCTTAAAAATACTTGTATGTAACGATTATTGGGCTGATTATGATGTGTATCACTTTTGTCTCTCTTTTAATAAACTAACTAACTAACTAACCATCACGCCGTTTCTCCGCAGGGGTAGGCAGAGAGGACGGACTGCCGTTTAACTCTGTCTCGGCAAACACTCCTTGCTTCATTCACAGTCATACATCGTCCCATACATACTCTTTTGTTATTCTGACTCTTCACACGGCCCGACTCAAGTATTCGATTTACTTGATCGTGTCATGTCTTCCTCGGGCGTCCTCGACTTCTTCTTCCATTCGCTTTCGCATCATATATTCTTTTGACACTCCTTTCTTTGTTCATTTACTCTACATGCCCAAACCATCTAAGCGTTCCTTTCTTGATCCTTTTCATAACGCTCACATCAGCTTGCATTCTTTCCGAATATTCACATTTTTTATACAGTCATACATGGTTTTACCGCACATAGGTCTCAGGGATCTCATTTACACAGCATTCAGTCTATTTTCATCCTTCCTTTTCTTTAAATAGATATAATTCTAAATTAATACGCGTATAACGAGTCATTATACAGCTAATACTTTTGACTTAATCACAATTCAATAATGCTACCTTACTAAAAATAAAATAAAACATAACTATTCCAGGTATAATCAGTAAACTGGACCATCTCAAGGATGCTGGAATCGGCGCTACGTGGTTGTCGCCTATTATGAAATCTCCAATGAAAGATTTCGGATACGACATCGAAGATTTCTACAGTATCGATCCCATTTTTGGCACAATGGCTGACTTTGATGCGCTCATGGTGAAAGCGAACATATTGGGTATGTTTCCCTCTTAGCTATTAAGCTTTTTCTACTTCTGGTGCTCTCTTACCGGAGTTGGCTGAAATCGGGGCAATCTCCACTCTGCAACTATTAGGCAGATAATTTGTATGTCTGTAAAAGCTCTTGGACAGTACTGGCACACACTTTCAAACTAACACCGTTTTTCTGTTCTGATTTAAAAGTTCGTAACATTTATTTTTTAGTTATTAACGTAATTTTCACCTTGTGCTATGTGGGTTTGAAATTCCTATTTAATTATTAGAAAGACAAAGCTCTGCAGAAAAGCCATTTTTAGAAGATTGTAATATTTTCAAGGAAAATTTTAACTTTATGGTAATCTGTTTCTACGGCGTTCTTATAATAGCATGGAATGAACCTATTAATACTAACTTTTTCTGCTTTCTACATCCCATGTAAGTCACCTCGCTAAAGGGATAATGCGGGGTTTCTTGTATGCAATTGACAAATATAAGTAAAATATTTTTTTTATAAATACTACAGGAATCAAAATCATCATGGACTTGGTACCGAATCATTCCAGCGATTTGTGTAAGTGGTTTAAAGATTCCGTAAACCAAGTAAATGGCAAAGGCGACTGGTACATTTGGGAAGATCCGATTTGGGATGGAAGCGTACCCACTCCACCTAACAACTGGGTTAGTTAAAAACAAACACTAAAAAAAAACTATTGAATTAAATCATTTTTAAAGCTTACCGCTTATATAATGGCAGTTAAAAAAATAATATTCTAATCGAATGATTTCTAAACATACTCGGATATAGCCGAGATTTTAACACGGAATGAAGGGTATTTGAACCCCCTTTAAAATCTGCGGCCTTGCTCTATTACATATTTCTTAAAATCATCACATCGTCGCCGAAAAGGCAGAAGGTCTGAAGCGCCATTTTGGGAAGTTTGCACATGAGCACTTAAATTTTTTTTTTGTAAAATTGATCGAGTTCAATTCAGCGAGTCTTTAGTACCTGGTTGGATTTTGAAAAAAAAACGTTAACTCAGGTAAATCAATGCCCTCGCTGAGATACCTGAAGCGACACGAAGCTAAAAAGTTCCAAACTTGTGTCACTTGAGTCAAGCCTTCTCCAAAATGATCGCCAAAAGTGTCGCTTTAGCCCTTTTGGCTTCCCAGCGACGATATTACTTTAAAAAAAAAAATCGGTGAAACACATCCATATTTATTATTTAAGCGAAGGTTAAAATCCCAATTAAACTATTTAGTGGTAGATAGTGTTGTGAAAATACCAGATTTTTTATATTACAAAAAACCCAGTGGAAATATTATGTATTTTGTAGAAATTAATTAAAATTCTTTATTATATATTAGGTAAGTGTATTTAGAGGGTCTGCCTGGGAGTACAACCCAGTTCGTAAACAATACTACCTCCACCAGTTCACCAAGAAGCAGCCAGACCTCAACTATAGGAACCCGGCAGTTGTCGAGGAAATGAAGGTAAAAACAAAAACTAAACAAATATATTAAAACAACTTTACGTTACTCTTTGTTGATATTAAAACGTTTATTTTATATTGCGCCTTTATTTAAAATTTTCTATAATGATTTAATATTGTATGAAGTAAGTAGGTATTTCATAGAGGTTTGCAATTAGCAATACTGTACAAAAAAGAGCGCTGCAGTAGTCAATTTCGATGAGTTTTTCCAGACTCGGCTAGACCTGGGCGTAGTTAAGACTAGGGCTACTATATTTATACATCGATTCATAGAACATGTCGACATAATGTTTTTGTTTATTCGTATAACCACTTTTTCACAGTATTGTTATAAACAAAAATATATCATATAACCTAAAAAACCGTTGACTTATGTCCATTTATGTCGCATATGAAAACGTGTGGCGGAGTCAACGGAGACGCGATACGCGAAGAACATCCTTACAGTTCTTTAAAGCGGTGTGATAATTTGGCAAAATTTACTGTTTCTTTCTTTCTCATGGTGTACGACGTAAAAACCCGGAGAAAGTGATTTATCCCAAATCTGTATAGGTTGGGTAAAAATAATTAGCTCCCTCTCTCCGTATATTGTTACTCCAAGGGTTTGAACGAAAGTGGTGAGAATAATTATCGGTTTCGCATTTTGATACTGATAATTTGTGGCAGATTTCTTTTTGGATATAAATTTATGGTTAAAAACCTGCGTGTATTATTTTTACCTATTTGTTTTTGACCTGACTGGTTTAACCTTGCAACAGCCATCTTCAAACGGGTAAAATATTAAGTAAATCTGTGGTAGGATATACAACATCTATGTCCAAAACGAACGCTATTGGCTATATATAATAATGTTGAGCATTTGTTACTCCATGTAAGTTGGGTCGTTGGAAATTTCATCACATTCGACATCGTCACAATGCAACAATAAGCGCTATTTTGTTTTTCTGAAATTTGAACGGTCCCCGTTAAATGCCGATTCTATTTCTATTCCAGATTTTTTCGATGAAATGGTAATCAGCCAAAAAGTATAACAGCATGACCTTTATGTTTTAGGGATGATTATAATTTGATAAAAGCTGAAATGGGTTAACGGGGACCTAAAGGTTAAAAAATGTGACAAAATATTGAAACACCTCAACGTGTTTATTTTAAATAATTGTTGACAGGAGCTGCTTTACAGTTACATTTGAATATACCTTTGGGTGGGTTTACTACCTTCTGTTAAACATACGAGAGATTTACTTTATTTTTTCCAGTCTGAAGATGCCAGTTGCAACGTGAAACCGGTTTGATCAAAAATAAATAAGTTACAAAGGTTTTTTAATCATAAATTCATTTAAAAATTATTGGGTTAGATGGCCTTTTATTTGGCTGAAAGTTCTATGATGTATGTAAAATCACCCAAAATATTTACTGAAGGATTAATGTATACCTCGAAGAACGTCTTGTTTTGTCGTTTTTCAACGTGAACACATTTAAAAACATAATTAAGGCGTGTATACTGAATAGATTAATCGAATAAAAATGTGTTTAAACGAGTTTCACAGAAACAAACATTTATTCTAATAAAGTTATAGGGTTCATTTTTTTCTACTTTAACCCAAATAAAATGTAATAATTATACCATGATGAATGATTTATTTTCCAGAGAGTAATATCCTTCTGGCTTGACAAGGGAATCAGCGGGTTCAGAATCGATGCCATAAACCACCTGTTTGAGACTGATAGAGTCAACAATGTATACCCGGATGAGCCTAGAAATGAATGGAATGACGACAAGGATGACTACGGTTATGTGGATCACATTTACACCAAGGATCGTGACGAGACTTATTGGATGGTCTACGAATGGAGGAAACTCTTTGATTCTTATTACAAAAAGGATAATATTACAAGGTGACATTGTGATATTATTATTTTTTACAAAAGATAAGAAAATGTATTTTTTTAAGCGGTTTAGCTGAAAAAATATTAAGGCAGATATATTCTCAACAATATAATAAAACCATATTGCAAAAAAGGCCCATTTAAGCAAATTGAACAATGTTAGAAAATTGACATAAATATGGTTTGCATATGCAGACTAGATGGACGGAGACGAATGTCAAGAGAAAATACGACGTGCAATTGGCTAGAAGAAAACATCGGGAACGTATTAAAAAAAAAACATGGGACGATCAAGTGACTTAAATTATTAAAGACGGATCAAATGAAGAATTAATTCAACAGAAGATTACGCATTTTATCAGATACAAGAAAACGAAACAAGCAAAACCTTCGTCAAAACTAATTGAATTTAGTTCCTTAAATAACGTAAAAATATTTTCTGAACATATTGATGGACAGAAGTAATAAAAATTAATTGCAATCAAAACGCAATAAACCTCATAAAACTCCAATAAGAATTCCGAAGGCCAATGCGCAAACAAAACGTATTTGGTCAGAATTTACGAGTACTTAAATATTATTGTTGGAGGCTACAATAACGTACTGGCATAAAGCTAGCGTTTTGATTTTTTGGCTTTTCTCTTATAAAATCATTACGAAGATGTCAGCCAAGTTCCCGTGGGATTATTCTATAATCCACGCAAAAAATTAAAAAAACCTCAACAAACTTAGGTGGAGCTTTGTTCCACTGTATCATTTCGTTCTACTCCAGTAGAGCGTTTGATAAATATGTTTTGGCGACCGTATTATTATACAAACTATCCTAGCAATTATTTCCGGCTAGCCGGTAATTTACCGTTTAACAAAAGGTTTATTTTTATCTTTATTCAATGCCACAATAAAGATGATTTTAAAAACACCCTTTTATAATGTCAAAAGAAAACAGTTCTTGTTATTAATTCGTTGAAAAACCGTACCCTCATTTTAACTGTTTTATTATTATGTAGTACAATATCGGTCACCAAAGTAATAAATCACCATTTTCAAACAGCAAGGTCACGCACTAATGCGATTATATCTCTGCGCGATATTGAAAGAAAATAATATTAAATTACCAGGAAGTAAAATGTTATTTTCCTTTGAAATTAATTTTGTTAATTTAAATTAATGGTATTTATATTCAATTTGCAGAGCTCAGTATCTTATATCTGAGAGAGAAATTTGATTGAAGCAGCAAGAAAGATTTTGAACGGTGAGCTGTACAAAGTCAACGCAACTCTTTAGAGTTTATAAATTAATTTTTATCAAGAGCTATGGAGCGTTGCAATATGAATTTATTTGTCTAAATAAACCCTGCTTATCGTTTTTTTAGGATAAAAACCTGCGTAGTTAAACCAGTTTAATGTATTGTATTGTCACGGATTTTTTTTACGAATTGCATAATGGTTATTTGGACGTAAAGCCTGTTTTCCTATGGAGTGTTATACGTTGAAATTATGTGAAGCAAAGTCTATAACCAATCACCGTGCCCGTTTTTTCATATAATCAGTACCTGCCTTGATTGAGATCTCTGTATTAGAACGTCACAAGATACATTATAAGCATAATTAAACAGTTTAACAGTTAACTGCTTAAACTGTTGACCTGTTAGGTGAATAATTACAATCCTTACATTGGTAAGTCACAACGTACATGGGTTATCATTTGAAAGGTACTCATGAGTACAATGAGAAATTCCAGGAAGTTGTTATTTTTCAAATATGTTAACCATCATTTTTAAAACCACGTTTCCAGTGAATTTTTTTTTTTTCAAATTGGAATTAACTTTTAAACATAAAAAAAAACAGTAAACTGTAGAAATGGGTCAATTTTTAGTGTTAAGTCGGGCCATACGATTTCACAACAGATGACTCACGTCATAGTTCGCTGGCTCTACAAATATGACGCCAAAGGCGTTTAGGTCTCTTTTAATGATTTTCAAAGTCGACTTAATAATTGTACGGATAACCAAATACAAAATAACAATCAAAGTAAACTGTAATACCATGGTTTTGTTGTAAAGTCATAAGGTCTATCGGTAGAATTTATTATTCGGCAGCTAAGAGATCACTGAGTAAACCGACTAACCGTTGTTATAAGTATTCCTAAGTTAGTACGCCACAAGGCAAAACTGAATTAAATTAATGAAATGGATGGAAACATATGTTGCAGAGTCATGATGACGGAAGCTTACACTGACCTTAACAAGACGATGCTCTATTATGGAAATGAAACCAGCACCGGTTCGCACATTCCCTTCAACTTTGGACTCATCAACGAAATTAACGAAGGCTCCACAGCAAATCAACTCGAAGATCTTATCAAAAGGTGGATATTTAGCATGCCAGCTGGTAAAACTGCAAACTGGGTGGTAAGAATACAACACAATAAATACATATTTTATTTGTTCACCGAACCACTCAAATCTCCAAAGTTGGAGAATATTGTGATGCTGGAGAAAGTAGAAGAAGAAAAGGTTAGTGAGTGGTAAAAATTAAAGTTGAATTAAACGTGGTTGAAGCCATTTCAAGAAACGTTTCGATTTCGATTAATGGTCTTTCACAAGCTGATGGTGAGAGAATCTATTTCCGGAACGAGATGCAAATGTGTGGACTATATCTATTGTTAAGTTAGATTATTTTTTTTAAATTTTGTTTTTTATGTTTTCTTCATTGTTTTAAGTTTCTGATATGTATTTTACTTATTTGGCAGACGGAGTATTGCACCCACCGCTCTGTTCCGCTGAAATAAAAAGCTATTATTATTATTGTACATTAATAACTCATACAAATTAATCTATGATCCAACGAAAAAACATACGAAAAAACGGTTTCGAAAACTACCGGGGAGATAAAATCAATTGTTTGACTGTTTGATTACAGTAAAGTAAAGGGGTATTTAAAGTTGAAGTTAACTTGTGCCAAGCCGGATACTAAAACTAGTATTATTATAAATGCACACGTAAAAAAATATCCCAGGTATTATAGCGGGTGAAACGTTAACGTATCGGCGCGTGCTAATCTCTAAATTCCCTTTGACAAAGTTAAATTTTCGCCACGCTTGGCGGGGCGTGATCAGAAGGACCACAAAGGGAATTTAGAACTAGTCACCTGAACTACACTGGCTTTTTTCATAATTGACCCTCATAATCTATCTCCCCATCTAATTGAGCCTACGAATTTATGGACCAATTCTCTTACGATGGGCCACTTTATTTTTTCTAAGTACCACACTAATAAAGCATAGATTGCCGATCTTAATAGAGTAGGTTTTAATAATTTGGATCGATAATATTTTTTTTAATCCCAATTTCGCATTATTATTTCAATAATTCAAAGGGCAGTTTTTTTCTTCTTTTGCGGCTCCTTAAAACCCTACTTACTGAAGTTGACTACAGACCGAATCGAACAATCGGCAGTCAGGTATCAAATATATTATATATAAACAACAGTTGACAGTCTACGAGTAGACAACCCGACTTTGCTGATTTTTTTTCACATTGAAAAGGTTTGATAAACATGGAAAAACAGTACAAAGCGCATTTCCTTACGACTCAACAATTACATATATTTTAAAACTCCATAGTTCGAAATGAAAATTTAGTTTTGAGTTGAAAATATTTGCGTTTTTTTAATAAAAAAGCTTTGGATATTTCACGAGGCCATAGATCACGGTTCGAGAGTTTTTTTGCATCAGAGCACAAATTTTCACTTCGCTTTACAATACATGACAAATATATGATTTGATTTCTCAAAAATGTGTGATAAAAATATTTGCATTACAGATATTAACTAAAAGTTGATATATATTCGAAGAAAGCAATCCCTTTGTGGTTTGACATATGTAATGAAATAAAGAAAAAAAAACTTTGTATGAGACCGCAATTATTATGTTAATTTTTATGACTGACCGGTTTCGCTTACCCTAAGCATCATCAGGGTACAAAATGAATTTAAACAAAAACATACATACAGGGGAGAACACAATATAAAACAACAAAATAAAATAAGAGAACAGTGAGAAAACAATAGATACATATAACTTATAAAATGCTTAGGCTAAGCTAAACCGGTCAGTCATAAAAAAATAACATAATATCCGTAGTCTACAAAGATATTATTTTTTAATTTCATTAGGAGTTAATAACTTATATGTGAAGAACTAACTAAACGAAGTGAAAATAATACATTGGGCCTGAAATTATAACTCTTTGATGTGCACATATACTCGTGATTATCAACTATATACCTTCTGTGAGTACTTCTGTAGTACGACCGTACGAGTGTGAACTTTTCAAATAAAGTTTTGATGATAATTGAAATAATAAAAATAATATAATCAAATCCCACCTACCTAATAAAATACCTACCTATAGTATATTTCGGCAGGCATTATTATGTATTTGTAATGGGCGGATTACAGCAACTTATATTTTCATCTTTGTCAGCTTTCTATTTATATCCAAGTCCAGCTACGTCCCGTGATTTCTTTACGGGTGACAATTAGTTAATAATAATGTGAGAGTTTTTGTTGTAGATCGGCAATCACGACCAGTCGAGGGTTGCCACCCGCTATGGCATGGAGAGGGTTGATGGGCTCAACATGATGGTTTTGTTACTGCCCGGAGCCGCCGTGACTTACAACGTAAGAACAACAAACATTTTATTATATTGTTTCAATCAATGGCGGTACAAACATACAAACAACCTCAAAGCAATAATATCCCAGGAGGGATAGCTTTGCGAAACAGTGTAGAAAGGATTGTTGATTTTGTCCTGGCTCGAGCATGGCTAGGGTTTTCATGGACACACCTTTTTACATCCATTCATAGCACACGTCGATATAATGTTTTATTTATTTGTTTAACCACTTTTTCACAGAATTGTTTTCAACATAAATATAGGATATAACCTCAAAAACCGTCGAGTTATGTCGCATAACGAAACGTAGTGGGCGGAGTCACCGTAGACGCGAGAGACGGAAAACATGTTTACATACCTAAAAGTGTTACGATATTATACGACAACTTGTCTTGTCTCTTTCTCTCTCACAGTTTACGATGTAAAAACCCGGAGAAAGAGATTTATCGTAAATTTGTAGAGGTTGGGTAAAACTATTTAGCTCTCTCTACTCCAAGCAAACAACGTTTGTAAAGTCATTTAACACAAACTACTCATATTCTACTCCTGACACCTATTTTTAAAGGAAACAGAATGACTAATTAATGTTATGGTTTCCAATTCTCTCATATAAAAATAACCAAAAAATTTGGAAAATAATTTTGTCTGGTCTAGACACATTTATAACACATGAATTGACGCTGCGGAATTTTTTTTTTTTAAATTTATTTTATACCTTTGTAGATTTCGTATAAACCACACAAATCTTACATTGTTTTCATTACACAACTAGCTTTTGGCACAAAGCATTCATTATCAGATGAGGAAAGTAAATTTATAAAATATTAACCTGACGATGGATATTACGTAGCTACCCGAAATAAGTGCGTAAAAATATTGATAGATTGTGAAAAGTGGTTTATACAGAGTGTTTCTTTGAGTATGTGTTATGGTTTTCGTATGTTATTTTATATAAAAACGGTGTGTTTATAGGGAGAAGAGATCGGGATGAGCAATACAGATATTTCATGGGAAGACACCACAGACCCAGCTGCCTGTAACACAAATGATCCCATCAACTACTGGAAGTCATCCAGAGATCCCGCTAGGACCCCATTCCAATGGGATGACTCTGTTTATTCTGGTGAGCTTGTTTTTGAATAAACTTTTCGCTTTATTCCTAAAGATAATGGTTGGGTTGTTTTGAACTTTCATCATACTTGATGAACATCAAATCTTCGATCAGAGCCATTTTTAGCTTTCGACATTTGAACGGTCCCCGTTAATCGCTGATTTTCAATTGGTTTCAGATTTTGAATAGATCATTTATAGAAGTTTGATCAGCTGACAAGTATAAAGACATGACCGTTTTTCGTGGTATGGTGAAAAAAATGTAACTCTTTTAGTTTTATTCATTTTATATTAGTTCCTTGTTCACAGTTTACATCCAATATCTTATTATTTCACTTTATTTTTGACTGAATAATAACATTTTATATATTCGTAAAAAGCATTAACTTTGTGGCTTGCCATATTTATAAATAGAACATATATACTTTGTTTTTAACCACTTTTTTTTTATTTTTTTTTTTTTATTTTTTATTTTTTATTTTTTTTTTTATTTTTTTATTTTTTTTTTTTTTTTAAAGTGGTTAAAAACAAAGTATATATGTTCTATTTATAAATAACATTTTAACTAATATACTTATTATTATTTTGATTTACATGTATTGTAAATAGTTCTTACATGCTATTTTGAATTTATTGATTGGCATAATTATGATGGTTTCCGGCAGCGTATTATAAGATTTCATCCCTTTTTATAGTAAGCTATTTTGTGTATTGGCTTTATTATTTTCTGCTAACTCTGCGATGGAAAATATCAAACAAATATCGTGAAAGCTTGAGCAGAAATGGTAATTAGGTATCCATGGTTACAAATCAATTCTCGTTTTTTTAGTGCAGTTTCAATTCGAACAAAGGGAAAATATTTTCGTTCTGTACTAGCAAAATATGGCTCGATACCGAGAAAGAAATATATTTTTAAAACGTCGCTTCAACTAGTTTTGGCTATTTTCTGACTGAATCTATTCATCGGGAACTTCCCTAGTGCCACTCGTTTGGGGATCTACAACATATATATTTTTACGTAATTAACATCAAAAAGAAAAATCGAAATAAAAAAACACAAATTTGTATTGCGATTTAAATTATAATATTCACGTTATTTAATGATTTACATTAAGGTTTCTCAACCACTACCAATAAAACTTGGCTCCCCGTCAACCCCAACTACAAGGAGATCAACCTTCAGCTGCAGAAGGAAGAGCCCCGCAGTCATTACAAAATCTACAAGCACTTGGCTGAGCTGCGGAACTTGCAAACATTCGTTTCTGGAAGGCTCGAAACATACGCAATGTACGATGGCATCTTCATGTTCGCAAGGTAAATTAGATTTAATGCCAATTTATACTGTAATAAAACATCATTAAAGTACCTATCATTTTGCATCGAAGGATCTATAAACAACTAAGGGCAGCGCTTGTATGAAAGTCACGATGACAATAGTATATGAACTACTCACACAGGCCATTTGACGTGCTTGTTTTAAATTATTAATTCAATGTTTTATATCTCGGCATTGTTATATTAAATTACACTACACAAGTCATTTAACATTGTATACACTGCATTGTTATATTTAATTGCATTTCATGTTCCTGGCAGGACAGTTACAAAACTGTACCTACCGTATTATTATGATGATTCTACTTCAACCTCACAACATTATGCTCCTGTGCGACGAATTCAACATCTGGGAAATAAAAACTCCGATATTTTTGATATATTTAGTACGTCAATTTCACAATATAAGCGTACCTTAGTAAAATTTTGTCGTCTAGTGTAGCTAATTTATTTGATGAAACCATTTAACTCTGGATGTGCCTCCTATTTACTTTTTTTTCTTGTACGCCATTAACGAACGTTAAAAAACACAAAATATTTATATATATATCTAGAGTAGCGACGTCCACGACTACACATATAAGTATATGGACCTCTATGAATCTACACAAGTTGTTTTTGCGTCTTTTTTAATCAATTTTGTTCGTAATGTAACCTTTTGAATTTTTACCGTTCTGTCTGGAATTGTTTACACACCAAACAACCATACTTATTTTTAAATTATTAGGTTTAATAGAGTTATGCGCGTGATGGGAAACAAGCCTGTAACGACCCAACTTATGCCCAGAGGGAAAATTCAATCCAACCCCAACTAACTATTTTCTTAGAAGGCTATCCGTTATTTTTATTGTTACGATTACTTCTTATTAAAGCTAATAAAGTAGGAATATTGACTGCAGTATACAATTTTCAACAAATACCCTAGTGGAAAGCTTATACTTTTCACTCAAATCTAAGATCAAAATATAGAAAAATATTTATCTGTTTTTATTGTACCTTCTATTTTCAATGAAAATTTTTAACTTACTTATATTTTCCCAATCTCATTTTTTTTTAGGAAATTGGAAGACCATGAGACATATGTAATAATAATTAATATGAGGAGGCAGAGTTACACCGTAAACCTTCCATTCGCAGGACTTCCTGAAGAACTTATTGTCGTGGAAACTAGCATTCAATCTAATAAGGATATTTCGTAAGTACATATTTTAAATTAAATAAAGAAATACTTTGTTTTAAAACCACAGAATTTATTATGATGAAGGCCTTCATCATAATAAATTCTGTGGTTTTAAAACAAAGTATTCTTTTATTTAATATAATGTCCAACCACCATGTGATTGCTTCGTACGAAAAAAAAAAAAACATATTTTAAACTTGTGCCATTCATGTTAAAGTGTTGTTTTATTTAACAAAGATGTTTCCTATAAATTCATTTTGACCCTACTATTTTGATTTATGAATAAAGTAATTTTAGTGCTTTTGAGTCAAAATAAAAAAATGCAATATTTGGCAGTGGAAATGTTAAGCTTTATGTTGTAAGTAAAATGTATTAATTATTTTATCAGGTCTTGGGTTTCAACCCACTCCGTGGAAATCATCCCGTACGAGTCATTGGTTCTAAAAACCATCCCAGTTTCGTGCAAAGTCCAGGAGCCAATCAGTTGCAATATGTGTAAGACTTTTATGGAAAACCGTTGTACATAGAAAAATATAAATTAAAAATGTTTCCGAAAACATTATTATGAACATAATTTAATTGCTTTATTTTTATTTTAAATAAACTTGTGCTTGTGAATATTTAATTTTTTATTTGAACTAGTAACATGTACTTATGGAAATATTAAAAATGTTAGTGTGCCAAAATAAAAAAAAATATTTAGATTTAATTTTTGTATGCTTATAAAAAATACATAATTAAAAGTATATGCTTTTGCATAGGGATGGTGATAGTATTGAGTAGAAAGATCGTAAATAATACATCCACATTACGTATACCTTAGTGACATACATTTTCACTTACCTTAAAACTCCTTCGTTGAGTATTAAGTATGTGAGGAGCGAAGATCGATGTCAAAAAACCTCTTTCTTACCTGAAATAAAAAGAAACACAAAATATTAAGATTTGAAGACTCCAAACTAAAACTATGAGGTAAAAAAAAGTATTTGAACCACGGAGGTAGTTATTCATGTTAATGTATTTTTATAGCCATAGTACTATTATATTGACTTGATAATAATAAAATTGAGTGTCAAGTAAAACAGAATAAACATTTACAACATATTTTTTTACTCGAGCTTAAGGGTCAGCACCCAAAAATAAACACTATTTTGTTATCTAGAATAAGCAAAACTACATATTATTTATGTGTTGATTTTATAGGGTAGTTAGAAAAATGTTTAAGGTTTTAGTGAATACAATTTAAAAAAAGTAGTATTCTAAATTTCTAATGAAATGCATACTAGAATTTTAGGCAAAGCGATTAACGGCCTTTACTGGCTTTCAAGCTGCACCTTTTACTAACATTTTAATCCTTTTTTTATAGAATTTAAACGATTACAGTTAAAAAAAATTGTATTCACTGGAAACCTTAGTAATCACTATTACCAACTACCCATAGAAAATTTGCAGATAAATTATTTGTAGTATTGCTTGTATTTAAATGCTAGAAATTAACGTTTGGCTTCATTCTTGGGTGCTGACTCTTTACCGAGAAGGCAACTGGGAATCATTTTGGTCTTTTACGAAAATAACGCTACCGGACTGCTAACATAACTAAAAAGAGTTATACTGCATCCATCCTTTTCTTCTTATCTCGCCCTTTTTAAATTTTTACCTGGTTCACATTCTATCCATCAACTTCCAGGAAATTTCTGTTATATAATGACAACTACAGAAATTCTCCAGGCCTAGAATTAAAAAAAACACAGTTTGTTGGGGGTCAATCGTAAACGATGCAAGACAACAATACATAATAAAATAAACAGTTTGTGTTTCGTTCTGAAAAATAAAAATAACTACGAATTTATACATCAACCCTATGTAAATTAAAAAAGTCTCTATTGATTCAAAACATATTATGTTTCTGGAATCAACTGTCGAATAAAATTTTATTCCTGGCTTAGACGGCTTACAAAGAAAATATAATGCCAGGGGAAAATAAACCAATTAAAAATCTCTGAGAATACACTTCCTTTATGTTTGGTTGGGATAGAGCATAAGCTCCCGGCACCCCTTTGTCTTTCATTATATTATTTCTGAAGTTAATTCGAAAGGCTGAGCGAGGTTTGTATGTTTATTGGAAGAACCATCTCTTCTAATATTTATCTTATTATATTCTAGAATACTAACACGTGAACTGGAGTTTCTGTTTCTTCTATGCTCAACTTTGGGGCCTTTGATTCTTGTTCGGATATTATTAAATTAAAAACAATACATAATATGTATTTTCTAACTACAACAGATAAATAATGTTTAGTTTTGCTTGTACTAAAAAGCCTAAAAGTTTGTATTTTAGGATGCTGACATTTAAAATTAATATATGAAATATTATTGAATATATAATTTGTTTAAGGGTCAGCATCCGAAAATACACACTTTTTGGCTTTCTAGTACAAGCAAAACTACACATTATGTATCTGTCAATTCTATATGGGTAGTAAGAAAAATGTCTAAGGTTTTCAGTGAATACAATCATTAAAGAGTAATCTTTTAAATTATTAATAAAATGCATACTGGAATTTTAGGTAAGACGTTCAAGAATGGCTTTGCTGATTTTCAAATTGCACCTATAAGTGACATTTCGGTATGTTTTTCATAGATTTTAAAGGATTACAGTTAAGATTTTATTCACTGGAAACGACGATGTGCAATAATATGTTGTTTGGTAATAAACGCAAATATTATCTGAAGTTAAGGGTAACTAGTAATCATCAAGACTTAGACATAGCCTATAATTAAAAATTGTTTTCTACAACACTAATTCGTATTTTTCGCCTTTTTATTTTAAGTATTAATGCACTGAAAAACATCTAGATATTTCAGAAATTAAAAAATACTCTTATTCCAGGAGTTTATATTACAGATTAAAAAAATAAAAATCGGAAATAACAAATAACCTGCCAATATTTGAAAAACTCCACTTCAGTTATTATAAGCGTAAAATGTTTCTTTTTCTTAGCTAGCAGAATAATTGAACGACGCCTTGACAGACGCATTTATCAATTCAGTTATCGACCGGGCTTCCATTCCATTGAATAATCCATATTTAAAGTTGTAAAGCCAATAAATTTATTTTGAACTATTCCAATTGCTTTTGTGTAGGTATGTCTACCAACATTTTCTCCCTCCCTCGAAACATGGCGTGCCTATTGTGATCCGTTTTCCATTTAAACTCTACACGGGTACTGTACGAATAGGTACAGGTATATGTACCCGCGATGAATACAGCATTCAATACATTTGTCAGTTATCGAGAATTGTACTTACCATACGTGAACATATTGGATACATAGATTTTGTATAATGTCGAGACCCACGCGAGAGAGTTTAGCGGAAGTGCTCGCCTCGACTTTTTTTTTCTTTTTTCTGCGGTCAGTTCCGAGTTGATATTTTGTGCTCTTGTCAAAAGGTGTGAAATCCGAGAGTAATAATTCAAGCAACAACAGCACAACATGAGAGTGAGGAGAATAGCATTCAGATAATCTTCCAATGAAATCTCCCAACGATGATATACATGATTATATCGTCGCTGGAAAGGCAAAAGGGCTTAAGCGACGTTTTGGTCAAAAATAAGTAAAATGTGCAGTTTTGATCAGTTTTTTTTTCTGCATCGAATGCTCTCGCTTGATTCTGAAGACTTTTGTGGCCTTTCAGCCGTCTAAAATATATTTACTTTTTGGGAGAAGGCTTGACTCAAGCGAAACAAGTTTGGGACTTTCTTTTTGTCACTTCAGGTAACTCAGTGAGCTTTTTTATTCAAAATCCAACCAGGTGCTGAAGACTTATGAATTTTATTGTAAAACAAAAAAAAATTTAAAGTGCTCCGGTGTAAACATCCCAAAATGGCACTTCAGCCCTTTTACCTTTCCGGCGACGATATACAAAATAAAACATCTTCAAATCATGTTTTTACATAAAACGTCACTACATCTTTAACAAATATGTAACACTTACTAAAAATTAACAGATGTTAAATATTCTGTACCATTTTAGTTAGTGTTTATTAGTGTTTTAACTTACAATCAATTTAATTTGATTCTGTGTAAAGTGATCCTTTTACAAGCATGTTTGTATCTGTATTAGGGAAGTGACGCGTGTGTTAGAGTAAACTGTGTAATGTCACCGTCGGTATTCAATATTTATATGGATAATTAAAAAGTGTGGGCTTGGGCGCGTAAATGAACAATCTTAAAGTAAGTTGCCTATTATATGTTAATGATACGGTGCTTATTTCTGATAGTATGGATGATCTACAATCTCTGGTGTCTAGAATGAATGAAGTGAATATGCATAATGTGGTATGAATGTAAGTTAGTCCAAAGTCATGGGGTTTGAAAAAGGTAGTACGAAAACACTTTCGCAATACAGTTTTAAATGATGGATACTTGGAGCAAGTCAATATTTTTTTTGTATTTTGGAAAGTATGTTAACGATAGACGGAAAACCATGGTCTTAAATTTTTTGGTACCAGTCCAAATGATTTTTCTCATTCTTTACGACTCTACCAAAACATTGACTTGACCTTGGCTTTGACTTGAATGTTCTTTCTAAAATATATTTTGTCGTATTTTTGTTATTATTTACGACTCTACCAAAACTTTGACTTGAATGTTCTTTCTAATGTATATTTTGTCCTTTACGACTCTACCAAAACATTGACTTGACCTTGGCTTTGACTTGAATGTTCTTTCTAAAATATATTTTGTCGTATTTTTGTTATTATTTACGACTACCAAAACTTTGACTTGAATGTTCTTTCTAATGTATATTTTGTCCTTTACGACTCAACCAAAACTTTGACTTGACCTTGGCTTTGACTTGAATGTTCTTTCTAATGGATATTTTGTCATATTTTTGTCATTGCTTCTTTGTAATATCTGCTCTTTTTGTTGTTGCACTTTTTTCCCATTCCGTGTTATTTTTTTTTTGTAATTAGACAATAGTTCGTAAGTTTATAAATAAATAAATAAATAAGAGAGTATGCAGGGAACTTCATCAACGAAACAGTTCACAATGGTGTGTTGATACCAATCCTGATTTATGGCAGTGAGGCATGGAACTAGCAAAAGAAAAATGTAAGTAGACTGAATGCTGTAGAAATAATATCCCTGAGGCGAAAGTGTGGTAAAATCGTGTATGACCGTATTACAAATGTGGGATTTCAGAAAAAAATGCAAGGCTGATCTAAGTGTAATGAATAAGATTAAGAAATAGACGCATGGGAGTGAATGGAGACTATGAGGTAAAAGTGAAAGGTATGAGAATTGGGAAGACATGGCATGATCAAATGAATCATATACTTTAGTCGGGTCATCTCAAGAGTCAGAATAAGAAAATAATATGTATGAGTGGATGTAAAAATGTGAATGAAACAAAGAGTGTGAATCAATACAGAGTTGTATGGCGGTTCATTATCTCTACCTTCTCCCCTGCGAGGAAACGGCGTGGTAGTTAGTTAGTTACTCTGCAAGTGTTTTCTTTCAAATATTGTAAGCTGTAAGAGATGACATATATATGATATAGGACAAACCAATTTTTTTTTTTTTTACAAAAAGAGCTGTCTAAAACAGAATTGTAGACATTATAAACTTGTCACCATTTAAAAAACAGATGAATGAAATCAAACATAACTCACCTATAACGTAAGAGTAGCCATCGAGCGTGAGCACGCACCTCCTGGCGCTGCCGCCCGTGGAGCGGTGCCTCGCAGGGCGGGGAGGTGCCACCGCCCCTGCCCTTGCCGCCACCAGCGCCCGCCCCCCGCCCGGGTCGCTGTGGCACTTGTGCACCAGGTCCTTCGTCCTCACCGCCCCCCCTGCCGGCATCGGACCCGCCCCCGAGTCGCTGTCCAGAGAGTTCTGCCGACTAGACTTGTCCACCGAGTTCTGGCGACTGGACTTCTGACTGCTGCCCGCGCTCTGGTCACTGTCCATGTTACTAATTACTAGTTACGTGCCAAAACTATCCAGAATGTGCCGCTATCTGGTGAAACCTGCATTGTTTAAACTTTCCACATTCTTCAACTGTCTTGTAAACGGCCCTTATTTTATTTTCGTAGTTAAGCAGCCTTAACACTCTCTTGTTTTAACATGGTGAAACTGGTATTATTTTGCTAGTGCGGCAACGAAACTTTCCACAATTTTCTAATATCTGGTGAACTTGGCATTATTTTTCTAGTGCGGCGTCAAAACTATCCAGAATGTTCTACTATCTTGTAAAATTGGCATTTTTATTACGTCAACCCGCAACGCACTTGTATATTCATAATAACCCTGATGTATGATTTACATACTGCGAGCTAGACCCATACCACAGAGATAGTGTAATCACAATAGATTTTTATTGACTACTAAACGTTTCGATATGTAAATGTAGGTACCCGTGTTGTTTCTATTCTATTAATTAGCGCTTGTTTTTGATTAACCATAGTAATATCACATTTTCCTGCGGTTTATTGGACGTTTAAATGTCACGTTGAACTTCTACTGCGGTTTTACTGTATTTTACCTCGTGCTCCCTACAAAGGTGTGGCCTAGATGAAAAAATCGATACCCGGACGTGGAGCCGTAGTAAATGCATTTTTATAACCCGATCACGTTTGATGTTCCACATTTTAGCTCACATCTTTAAGTTCAAAGCGCAGGCATCGATCCGCGGAGTATTTTTAAACTATTTTGTTCCATTCGTAATCCAACCTTCACTTGCTTCTGTACCGATGAATCACTTGGAAAATTTGTTTCTTTCAATTTATAGAGTTTATCTGGAAATAAAATAAATTATGTTAATACTTACGATAAGAACTGAACATTGTATTTAAATATTTTATTGGCTGATGAGCCCATCAATAACTGCGAAAACCTTTTGTTTATTTGTGTCAAACAACGTGAATAATATTACGCTCTTCAAACAATATTTTTGTACTTTGCATTAGATAATTACCGCGAAGCAATCACCTCACCACCCGCAATCAGAAATAAAAATCAATTCTTCAACAATCTAAAAAT
Organism: Drusus annulatus; assembly: GCA_022651775.1. Lineage (NCBI taxonomy): Eukaryota > Metazoa > Arthropoda > Insecta > Trichoptera > Limnephilidae > Drusus > Drusus annulatus. The sequence continues at coordinate 266,976 of JAGWCC010000515.1, read as the reverse complement.
AATTCTTGCGTGAAAATAACAATCACAATGTATTGCATGTTAAGATAGCATAATACATTTGTAATACCTACGTTTCAAAAACGTCGATTATACCAGAAATATGGTACAATACAAATAGTTGAGACAGTATGAGAAGTGGAAATTCAGATTTTAAGATAAGAAAAATGCGTTAGTGTGGTGGTTCAAAAAAAGTTTATTTTTATTTTTAATTAAACCACATTAATGCCATGTATAAAATGAAATAAAATGTGTTTAATGATACTGTCCATAAAACACATCAGAGTATTAATTTGGGAAATAAGGATAGGATTATTGTGTAATATCCCTTTGGCAATTTAGATTACCTAAATTTGTCAATAGTTGAACAAAATAACGGAAATAGGTAACGTACATAGTCCCTGTTTTATTATTTTTTATGTCTCAGTTATTTTATTGCTATCATTTATGTTTAAATTATCTTCCTATTGAAGCCGACCTTATACAACAATCGATATAAAGCGCCATTTAGGAGATTAAACCACTAAAAGGCGGTAAGTTGACCGATTTTATAGAAGTGTTAATTACCTATTTTTTAAAAAAGGGATAATATTAATTTATTATCCCTTTTAAAAAAATTTTGTCACATGTTATTTTCGAAAAAAATTTGCAATGCTTTCTTGTGGAGCAAAAATATAGAAATTCTCTTGATTTTTTTTTCTTTTTCTGAAATAGGCAAAAAAACTATGCCTCCCATCTTTTCGACATCAGTACTGACCCCTTTTGTGTATGCAGGATAGATAAATGACACAATATAAAATAAGTTACTACACTTTGTTCACTTTTGGTACGTTGCATCATAATATAATAATATTTAAACAATATATTATTTTGGGAATAATGATTATAACTGCGTTTCTGATTGTATTTTACATTGTTCACATAGAAAAATAAATTCAATTTAATTAAGCATTGCCATTATATTATTTTGGTGCTTTATAATAATATTAAACGTTTAGCAGTGTGCAGCATCCAACCGTGATCACGTGAACTATTTAAAATTTTGTACAGAAATAATATAATCAAAAATATATATTGCTTAAAGTTATTAAAGTATGTTTCCCATTGAACACCCCACCAACCTATATTCGCTGTGCGTTTTGATATAATATGAAGTACTCCTACATCGTTATCCAGATTTGCCTTTCAGGGAAACTATAATGAAAACTGAATAATACATGGCATAAGCGACCCCCAGGCTAAATAATACACCACTATTATGAATGGGTCATACAGAAGTAGGGTTGTTTGAAAGGTAGAATACAATATTGTGTGAAATGTCCTTTGTTAGAGAATTATCAACATTTTGTTTCGCAAGTCAATATTTCCATTCGAAACACTATTATTTTATGAGGCTATTAAATTAACTTTTTTATGAAAAAATACTTATTGAATTATAACAGTAAGACGGTCATAAAATATAGTCATTGATGCAAGTACTTGTAAGCGTCTTCTCAATCATAAATTAAGCTTGTCATTACTGAAATAATATAACAATCAAATAATGTATCATTGTTTTATGTGAGTTTATATTAAATTTATGACGCAGCAAAATGGCAAGCCTTGAGAATACATCACTACATGGCCTTTTCCATTGCAATCGAAATTATTAATGAAATAGATTTACTACTAGATGGAATAGGCTATTCTCATGGATATAAAATGATCTGTTACGATAATCCACGTAATTCTGGAATTGATAAACAATGTTTTCATACTACACCTAAGTATTATTCACCAAGTCAATGGTTTCATCGTGCTGCTATGACGTAAGAAAATAATTATTACTGGGAAAGAGAAAAAAAGGGATGATGATTTTTTGGAATATTCAGACCGAGGCACGAAATACAGCTTAACCTCAAACATTCGAAATGCAGGAATAAAAGGTTAGACAAATGATTTAAATCAGTCGCCCGACTAGTGGATGTTCAAATCTCGGTCGCGGAAATTTACAAAAAACATAATTGACATTGTTTTAAAAAAAGATATTGACTGTTCAACTAGGAATATTTTCCTGTTTAAGGACAGTAAAATTGAATTAATGAATATTATTTCAATGTTTTTTTTTTTAAATAGTTCTAAAAAGAAAAGGTACTGTAAAATTTAAATAAAGCCTGAAATAAAAATAATAAAAAATAAGAGAAGCAACTCTTCGTTGCACAATTTCATTCAGTAGTGATATCTTCAACAACACAATGTATGCGTTATTTAACATCTCTGTATTTTATATTCCTGGTTTTCATTGAGGAAACCTTATCCTACAAGGATAATAACGAAGTGATATCTGCCTATATCAGTTTGTTATTATTTAAATCTTCCAAGATAATTTTGTTCGTAATAGAAAATTCACCGTCTAACACAAAATGAGCGAAGAGTGAATTCAAGTTTTAAATCACTAATAAACAAGTACATACATTGTAAAAAAAACATGAATTGTGAATACCCTCCACCACCGGGTTTTTGCTTCCAGGTTAACGTTTTCGAGTCATAAAGTGCAGCTTACTACGACTTGCTACAACCTTTTTGGTTTTGCTATCAGAACTTGCAAACAATATTAAGTAGCCTAAATGTGATTACATCCCTGCTCAATGGGGTGATCAGAAGCAAGTTGGAATACGCTAGTGCTGTCTGGGTTCCGCATCCGAACAAATATAATATGATGTAGAAGATTATTTAAATCCTCAGGTATGTGTACATGCGTTTCCATCACATGGGACTAGTCAAGGAGGCAAACTCAAGTAGAATATTGAGTAAATAAAACAGATAAACTTTATTTAAAACCACTTTTATTTTCAATATTTTGTCGACCGGTTTCAGAAGCATCCTTCCATCTTCAGGAGAATATTAAAATTTTAATTTTAATATTGTCCTGAAGATGGAAAGGTGCTTCCGAAACCGGTCGACAAAATATTGAAAATAAAAGTGGTTTTAAACAATGTTTTATTTATAAATATGACATTACGAATATAGAATATTGAGTGTTTACAGCATTATTTTTGTTATAATAACAGTACTGAGAATACAAATATATGTACTTTATTCCATAATAAAAAAATGTTTTTAAAGCTTGTTTTCGTATTGGGATAAACAAAAATTGTAACTAAAAATAAAATTTCAAAAATCATTTTCAGATTCAAAAGCCAAAAAGAATTAAAAAAAAACTCTTGGCCTTTTTGGAAAAAAATAAAATAAATTATTATTCCTTAAAACAGAATATTTTCATACACCAAAAACAGAAAAATCCACGGGAAATACGAGTACATAATCAGAGTTAACATACTATAAATTAAATTAAACTAGAGACATTTACATACTATAAAATACTTTTGTTCATGTTCATTAGCCTATTCCAAGGGTAAGGTCTCCATATTACAAATGCATGGTCTCCGCACGGCTTATACCATACAGTTTCACGAGATTGGGATGTGACGTGTAGTCATTTCCCAATGATACTTTGTCTGGCGTTAGGCACAATTAGAATCTATTCTCGCCTCTCACTAGTCTGTCCGGTGTTGTCGGTAACTGTGCTCAAACCATTTTTTGCTGTTTGAGTATACTCGTAAATGTAAAATACCGGATTATATGATAAATAACTCCATGTTTCAGTTCCCTGAATAAAAATTTGCACAATTATTCTTATCTCGGTAGGTCTGCGAGATTATACCTAGTAATTATGACCAATAATAATAAGTCAGTAAGCTTCGTTAGCAAATTAATTGATCAGTAAAGAAAGCGCCGATTATTAATGAAGCTTTGAAATCATTCCCTGCGCTAAAATGATGAAAAGGAGAGCGTCATCGTGATTTGGGGGAGTCAACGGGAGGCCGGGGCGGCGTTTGAATAAAGGAATTGATTGAAAAAGTTCGCAAAATCGAATAAGCCTTGTTTGAAGTTCACCGTAGATTGGCTTAGCGCGAGCTAATAGAGATCTTAATGATCTGAAAATTAGTGTATAATAAGTTTAATTATTTAAGCCATTTCTTTGATAAAATGGTGTTCATAATTACGTGGTCAGAATATAAGAAGAAGGTTTTTATTCCAGCGAGGTTATGTAGAGTGTGCAACATTATATAAAAACGGTCATTTTTAATGAATTTAATACGTATATGGTATAGTATAACGCCTATTTAGGCGTATTATAATATGTATTTACATGGCCAGCAACGGGGCGCACCTAAGAGCCTAGCAGAGGAAAGTATTTCCCGCGGGAAAGATGTTTCAGCGAAAAAGGAGGAATTTGCCCGCTGACACTTCGATTTACCTTTCGTGACGGAAAACACCTCTTGTTTTGTGATTACTTACGTCAGCGTATTTTAATTCGTAAATAAACGTGATCTACCTAACCTTGAGGACTATCATTTGACAATTACTAACTACATTGATTTATTATAGTTCCTTAGTTCTACAATAAAGTTTTTAATTTTTTAATTAGCAAAAATATATTTTTTTATTCTTTATAATATACATCTGTAAATAATCTGTACAAAAAAAAAATCTATCCCGTAACACATATATGTCTTCTGATCGCATTTCGTTGGTACTATATAGTAGGATGTGTCCTCATTGTAAGTCCAAACAAGAATACTTTAATGCCATATCTTTAACACCATTACCAAGAAAAATCTTACTTCTATGTAGAACTTTTGTTATGCAACAAAAATGAGAAATAAAAAATCAGTTGTAATTCACATTTTCAGTAATTCATAATACAGAAAATATAATACTTTTATGCTGAGCGGTTTTATTAACCTTTACGGTAGAAATTCAAATAAATATGGACAAGCAGAACACTCGGAAGAAATTACACTAGCAAAGCTTTGTTCAATAGAAATATTTACTATCTACATGTTTAGGTTCAAAGATAAATTTGTGAGTCATAGTCGAATACCGTGTAGTAATGTTTTATTCACGAGAAAAGTGTGACAGATTCTAATAAAATATAAAACAAAGCTATTTTTTTTAGAACACGTAAAAGTCAGTAAGAAAGACTATATGTCGTTGTCGTATTAACCTTTCATATTATTAATTTATTTATCCGCAATAATGGCGGAGAAACACGTACATCAATTATGAAGTGCCGCACCCAACCTCATTCCCATTCCCAAGTTCCTGCCTACCAAGTTTATTTTAAGCATTGAGGGTCAATGTGTAAGAAATTTTATAATTAATTAATAATTTTGATGGTTTTAATTTTAGATTCCACGTTTTGAACATTCTATTCAAACTAATAAAATAAAATAAAAATATTGTATTTTTTCTATAATTTATTTTTGATTTTTCAAATTTATTTTATTTACTTGAATACCGTTCAAGAGTCTCAACTGCTCCTAACCGTCTAGAGCCAGTAAGACCATGGCATCCCCAATAGCGGTATGTTGTGAGGCTGAAGGTGGTGAGGAGGGGAAGGAGATGAGGAAGGGGAAGGTTGGGAAGTAATTGGCTATTCAGATCTGGTCACCAAACACGGCTAGAGCCATTTCAAGCAACGTTTCAATTCTGAATGGTGGTCTTTCACCAGGTCGACACTTACCACCCTAGAACGTGCCGCAAATATACTATAAATGATTTCATATGAATAAATATGTTTTATGACACATATTAATTAAATAAAAGTCATTTGCGCACGTCGAGTTTGAACCCGCGACCTTTGGATTTGTAGTCGAGCGTCTTACCACTCGACCATGGATGATTCTATAGGTTTGGAAACTGGTGTAAAGCAACAGTTTTTTTACACAATTTTTATTTCTTAATTCGATTTTTTTTTGTTTGTTGATTCTTGTGTAAATTTTCGTCTTTATCTGCTGCTGTATAATTTCCCCACAACAAATCTACGTAAAGTTATTTCAAATAAAGTGTATTAAACACCCAATATTTTAGAATACAAAGGAAGGTACTCATAAGCTCCGGAATGCTTTGTAGAGATACAAAACTGATTGCTATTCTTACCACATCACTGAAGGAGCTTCATTAGTGGTGAGCGAGTAAATTGGATATGCCGATTATTATTAATACTTTTGATATTCGATTTCGACATCATCAATCTTAACCCCTGACAACTATTGGAAAAGAATCAAAGCCTTCAGACTAATATTGATTAAAAGCCTTCACCGTGATAGTGGTTCCTTAATAAATAAACACCACCAGACACTAAATGATTACTATGAATTAGGTTCATATGACCTATGTAAAGTGCTGAATTATCTTTAATTGTGGTTATGTAGATATAATTTATGAATATATCGTGAATTAGTGGAGTCCATGACGAACTTAAGTTGTGAGGAAAATCTTAAAATCCACAATATCGACGAAATATACCAGTTGGTAGAAACACGTGGTTACGCACTGTAAGGAACTGAGAAGATTGGAAGTATTTAGTGATGTATTTAAATGACTTAACAAGCGACAAGTTTTTTTAAGAACTCGTCAATTTTTAAAACCACAATCTTAAAATGTTTTCCTAGGGTAAAAGTTTCCCAATGTTCCTTATGACAGCCGAAAAATCGCTCTTGACGGTAAAAAAAACTTCACAGTTACACCTTAAACTTTTAGAGTTCAAAATTGGTAGAATTAAAATGCAATGAATTTATTTTGCCTCTCTAATTAACATTGATTGAGTCAGAATAACAGAAGAATAATAAAAGAAGAGTGGTAAGACGCTCGACTACGAATCCAAAGGTCGCGGGTTTAAACCCGGCGTGCGCCAATAACTTTTATTTAATTAATATGTGTCATAACACATTTAATTCATATAAAAATAAAAACAAGTATATTTGCGGCACGTTCCAGAGTGGTAGATACTCTAAGTATCGCCCTGGTGAAAGACCACCACTCAGAATCGAAACGTTGCTTGAAATGGCTTAAGCCGTGTTTGGTGACCAGATCTGAATAGCCAGGTACTTCCCAACCTTCGTCTTCCCGATCTCCTTCCCCTCCCCACTACCTTCAGCCTCACAACATACCCAATTTGGGGATGCCATAGTCTCACTGGCTCTAGACCGTTGGGAGCAGTTGAGACTCTTGTGCGGTATTCATGTAAAAGAGTATGTGTGAGAAAATGTATTAATGTAAATGAAGTAATAAGTATGTGCCAAGACAGAGTTGTATGGCAATCCATCCTCTCTTCCTACCTCTGCGGGGAAACGGCGTGATGGTTAGTTAGTTTGTTTCTAATAAACAAATGACTTGAAAGTAACGTTATACTATTATTAAACACATTCAGTAGAAACATTAAATTTTCCCCAACTTTGTTACGTTGGGTATGATTTAATAGACCGAAGATGGCCAGGAAAAATATTGACCCTTAGTTGTGGAAACGTTTACATAATTATTATTTTGGAAGTAAAATAAAGTTTACACATCCACTAAAACTTTTTTCTCATAGTAAGTTGATTATACGACAAAATTTTATTAGGAAAACATCAAACATTGTACAAAGGTCAGTGTGTAAATGCCTTGCTATATTGCTAGAATTAGATGTACATTTATAAATAAATTATCAATTAGAATACTATAAAAGATTAATATATAAATACGAGAATAGTACACAAAATTATTACTGGTACAGCATGTACGTGACCTATCAGCAATTTCGGGTTGCACGGCTGTTAAATTGGGAATTTAAAGACTAAGGGTGGATTCGGGGGCGAAAATTGTGTCAAGACATTAATTTCAAGTAGGTCAGAGGTTGCAATTAACTTCCCCCTGAACATCAATTTCAAAGTTAAGATTTTCAATTAGCCAGAATGACATATTCAAATGTCAAATGTTCGTTCTAGAATTAGATGCGTATATATACGTACCTACATTATGACTTTCTTGAAGCCATCAAAATTATTTAATATGCTGTTTACAAGGTATGCGATCACCTCAGAATATTAAATGTTAATCAAAAGTTTTGTACAAACCTGAAAAAAATCGGGAAACCTTCTTTGACGTAATTCTATACACAGTCCCAACTGCCCTGAGCCAGTTGTATTAGGTATCCTCATTTTAAGTTTCTATTTGTAAGGAGGAGAAGAAGAGAAAGGAAGATTTTGGCTATTCAAATATAGTAGCTTGTTTGAATGGTGGTCTTTCACTAGGTACCAAGAATATTTTGTTTATAGTTTTTGTGTTCAATTTGTAGAACTCCATTTTAATTTTTATACAATTTAATTGAATTAAATTTAATATTATTATTATTGAGTTCTGCTATTTTCAGTTTTTATTTTTAGTGAAAGCTGTTTCGGCGTTTAAGGCCATTTTCAAACTGTTAAATTAGACAATTACATTTTATAAAAAAAATTAAGCAATTTAATTATATAAAAAAAAATATAAAAAAAAGAAAGAATATTTTGCATTCTGGAACTAGGTGCATATACAATTTATAATATGATTACGCCAGGATATAAGCCCACAATCGCTGAGCTATGGAGCTTAAGAAATGTAAAGAAAATAAAAGAGTGCGTTATAAATATTTTCACCTTAGAGCAAGAATATAAATGAAGAGAGAGCTAAATATTTTTACCCAACCTATACAAATGTACGATAAATCACTTTTTCCGAGTTTTTACGTCGTAAACCGTAAGAAAGAAAGAGATAGGGCAAGTTCTCACATAATATAACACCACTTTTCGGTATGTAAGCATGTTTTCCGTCTCCCGCGTCTCCGGAGACTCCGCCCGGTGACTCCGCCCACTACTTTTTGTTATACGACATAACAGAACATAACTTAACGGTTTTTAGGTTATATCCTATATTCTTTTCTATGACAATACTGTGAAAAAGTGGTTATACTAATAAACAAAACATTATTTTGCCATGTGTTATGAATGGATGTATAAATACCCTAGCCCTAGCCACGCCCGAGTCAGGAATAAATCAGCAATCCTGACTACACAAGCTATCCCTCCTGGTATATTATTGCTCTGAGACTACCACCTATAAGGCAGTAAGGAGTGGTCGTCACCATTTTTTATTTTACAGTTGACGCTCGTTTACGGAATGGGTCTTGAAAGTAATGGTCCAAGTCGGAGGTAACTGGCAACACTCCTCCAATATGCACGCAGGATGCTTAACTATTCATGCGTATATGCAATATGCATATTCATGCAATATGCTAAATTAAAAATTTAATACATCCAGAACTTATTTTTTGACAAACTTCAACAAAATCGCCGCTTTGTGACATATGAATTCTTTATCACCCTTGGCGTGGTCGTTGGGCTTCACGTTAAACTTTTTCTAAAGTGAAAGAGATCTTAAAACAAAAGTGATTTGAATATCTAAGTAAGTACTTGAACCGTTGACCCGGAGATTCTCAACTGTGACTTCTGAATTTTGCGTTGGAACCAACCCTCGCAGCCTTATATCACAGCCTTTGTAGAAATAGTACATACACAGAAGGGGCGAAGGAAATACGCAACTGAAATGAGATACCATCAATTTTGTGTTACTGCAAAAAAACCTATTCTATAATGTAAAAGGGTATAAGTGTTATAATCTACTATACAATTCTACGACTTGCAAAAGGTACTTGTCTAAATGCCATTTATTTTTCAGATACGAAATTGTGAAGTGTCCGAAGAGGATTGCTGATTTTATTTTATTAAAAAAACACATTACTTTGTTTGAATCACTATTAAAAAAAACATATAAATGTCCACAGGGTTTCACTTTTACTGGAGTTTTATAAGATTTGAATATAGATCGACCGGTCGGTAGCTGAGTGAACAAACGCGTCGGATTCCCACCCGGGCGTCGTGCGTTTTATTCCTCTGCTGGCTAAGTCCTCCGTCATTGCACAAGCAACATCTTCCGCTTCTTATGATAGCAGTAGGAGTTTTTCAAATATTGTCAGGTTATTCGTAACCCAGGAAATTTTGTATTTCTTTTTAAAAAAGGACAAAAAAAAATGATCTGTGAAAAATAAAAAAATATTTATTTATAGCACTTTAATAAAAGCGTGAGTCAATATATAACCCAGTAAAAAAAACCTATGCTTTCTGCCTAAACGCATTATTTTTTTCTCTTTTTTCTTGTCTCCTTCAATTCATATTATCTATCTCTTTCTCTCTGTATTTTTGTTATTATTTTGTTTTCTCATTGTTCGGTTATTTTATTTTATATTTTGTTCTCCCTCTGTATGTATATATAACCGCCCACTAAGAATTTTTTGGTTTGATTTTGTACCCTGATGGTGCTTAGGCTAAGCGAAAAAAGTTATTTTTTTATTTCTTTAAATATGTCAAACCACAAAGTGATTGCTTTCTATAAAAAAAAATATAATTGTGGTAAAATTGTAGTTTTGATTGGATTTAACCATCTTCGCGAGTGTAAGCTTAATTTCACTTAAGTTACTCGGTAGCCGAGATAAAAATCCATCGTCAATATTCAATTAGTTTTTCATTAGGCTGCTTATTTCAGACAGCAGCTTCCCCACTGGCAAGCTGATACATGAAAACTTGTAAGTTTTTCATCGATATTTATTATGTTGAGAGAGTAAATAAGTCTTACTGAATCTAATCTAACAAGATTATTCATTAATTAAACAATAATTAAAAAATGTTTTTTTTTATACTAACCTTCCTAGATTCATATGCAACATATAAAACATGGAAAAAAACTTTTTACCCATGTAAAATTGAGGACAAAACCTTTATAATGTAAACTACAAGAAAAATTGTATAAACATTTCTTTCTTATTTCTTAGTAATAAATATATTACTCAGGTATGATTCGAGTTTTGATAATCTTTAAAATTTGGTAGCAATGTTATGTCATGTTTAATTATTTTTTATAGTTGAATTGATATTTCAGAACTGCATAACTTGCAACGAAAATGACGTTACCAGCTAAAAATAATGCTGCTTTTACCTAGGACAGATAAAGCTCTGTAAATTTCATTATGCCAGAGCCCACCATCTAGAGTTACATAAGAAAACAAATTCTACTTTATAGTTTATAATTGAATTCTATGGATTGTTCTCGCATACGAGTAAAAACGAATACCGGATGATTGGCAATTGATCAATGAAGCAACATAACATTTCTTTTTATAACCTTGAATGTGTATACAGACAAACTATCTTCAGATGAATCACAGAGAGTTGAACATTGAGTTAAACATAAATAAACAAAATATTACGGGTGATTTTAAAGGCGAACGGGTGTAGAAAAGGTGTTGAAAAACTGTTTACAGAATATTGATCGGTTTATTGAGAGCGCATTTGCATATCGGTGTATGCGGTGGAATAAATGCGAATGCTTTGAATATGAATATTCTGAATATGTAAAAGTCCAACGTAGGAATGTGTATTCGTTACAATAAAAATTAGCCATATTTTTTGCTCGGGAACTAATTTGAGTAGATTACTCGAAAAAATTGGATTGACAACGTACGCACTAACGGACGTACTTAGGTATGCATTTGTTTCACACACGTTTTGGACGAGTGAGCAAATGTCAAAATGAAAATATTAAACCATTCGCGTAGGACTTAGCGAAAGGTTGCTCAATTTCGTTTCACGACATTTTTTTAAAGCTTTTGAGCAATACCTACGTACATGAAAAACTTCGATATTAAAAAAAAATACAAGAAACGTATTTCTCAATTACTTAACGAGATTACATTTCCATCTTTTTTCACACCCTGGAAAGCATTTTACAGTATGGTTTGTAAGTTATGACTTTGACCCGCGAAAAGGTCAGAGCATGTCACTTACCTAACTTAACACTTAGTAGAATATTTTTATTAAATTGTTGGCTTAACTTACTGTAAGTGTGCGCTGAACAATAACTACGTCTAGCTACATTAGTGAACCCGAGATGTACTTTGGTACCAATTGTTATCTTAGCGGGCGCTGAGTTTAGTTGGTGAAGACATTCGTCAAATTTTACGCAATTTCAGACCTCAGCTGAGATACTAAAGAATTTCAGAGTAGCTAAGACCGTGATACATAGTGATTGGACCTAAATACGCAAGTACTAGCGCCTAACCCCCCTTTACCCTTATCAACTTATATGGCCCCATAAAAATTATCTTGTAACAATTGTGAAAAACCTCACCTCACGACCGTGTGTTTTTTATTTAACTTTTATGTGCCTCAGGTACTTTTTAAAATTTTAATTTTACGTTTTTGGCGAGTTACATGTAACATATAAATTATAAAACCTTTGTTTTATCCAATACACTCAATTGGTCTGATGAAAATTTCGTGTGACGAAGAATAAAAATGTTTTTCAAAAATATTTGTAAAAATCTTCAAGTAAACATGTATATCCATGAGTACCTAGTACCTCAGTACAATTTTTAAGTAATTGAAATCTATAAAAATTAAAATAAAAAATCTTTTTTCTTGTGAAAAATAATGCAAATAAAGCAAGTGAAAGTAAAACTGTGGTGAGAAAAGGTAATTGTTCTTTGAAATCTCATTTTGGGACTAATTTCAACACTTAATGTTTTTCCTTTCTAAAAGACGGAATAAAACGGATTTGTCGAAATTATTCGTGAGAACATATTTACTCAGCATTTATTTTATAGGTAAATAGAATAGAAGTTTCTTTTCATAATAATAATAACATCCATTCTTCCGAAGGTTATTGCAATTCCACACATCCCATAAAATATAATACATAGACATAAATGCAAATAAAAGTGAAAAATAGATATAAACAATAATAGTACACAATAATATATTAATTCGATACAACAAAATAATAATAATATAAAACAAATGTATCTTGCAATAGCTGTCATTCCCAGTTGATAGAGCTACTTATGATCAAGGATACTCGAACGATGGAGCTGATGCTCTTACTGAGTGTTTCCTTGAGACCAGTGACCCAGTGCCCATGAGGGAGGTGAACTTGTTGGAAAAGCCTTACGCAAGAATAGTTGAAGCACTGCAATGGCGCGGTAGCCCAAACAGCATCCTGTATGCTTTATTATAGTGCACTCGAAATTGATTGCATGAAGTTTGCTTGAATTCAGACCACAGTTTGAAGGTATACATATTCACACAGAAGGATCGAAGTAATGTAATTTTCACTTCCGCAATGCATTGAGAAAAGCGACCGGAGAGCATGTTCAACATTCTCCTCTACCGCTAAATGTCGTTTTCATTGTTTCATTTTTTTTAATGTTTTCCCGCTATTCGACCTTCTGAACTTCAAGGATTTCACCATTGATTCACACAGAAAATATCTCGTCGAGACCTTTGCCAGACTTGAGTGCCATGATAACAGAATTTGCAGCATTCTCTTCTCTTTCTCTTTTTTTTAAAGAAACACAAACGTTTCGGGTTACAAATAACCCGACAATATTTGAAAAACTCCTACCGCCATCATAAGAAGCGGAAGATGTTGCTTGTGCAATGTTGGAGGACTTAGCCAGCAGAGGAATTGAACGCACGACGCCCGGGTGGGAATCCGACGCGTTTGTCCACTCAGCTACCGACCGACAGCATTGCAAATCATATTATGTTCTTTAGGATATACTTTGCGGGCGTCAAAAGTTTCCTTTGTACCAGTGTGGATGGTGCTAAAATCACAATTTCATCATCATAACGTATTATCCATATATAATGTGAGTATATACTCGTACGTGTTTAAATACATACTTATTCATCTACAAAAAATAAATATAATAAGCGTGCATATGGTGGGAATTAAGAAAGAAAAAAAATACAAATTACATAGGGCCAGTTCAGTCAAGTTAAGTCTTGTTTAATTTTGTTGGAACTTCATTCAGCCACGTTGCAAGAAATCTAAGGGATTAATTCTAGGTTGATAATGTGAAACCAACTCCACAGCAGGGACAGTCGAGCTTTAGTCGAGGGGGTGGGGGGGATTTTACAATGTGTAAATTAATCCGCGGGTAAACTTTGATATTAAATATTACTTATTTAGTGGGATGTCGAAAACATACATTTTTTTACAGAATGAGTTTGATAGTCATTAGAGAGAGATTTCTGTTGTAGCTCTGGTTGTATGAAATTTAAATAGTCTTTAAAATTTAGAATTCAAAAGTCAATCAAAAGTTTTTCAGCTCATTTCTGTCATTGCCATGGAGCTTTGAAACTTTCATTCAAGTGCTCAAAAATAGGACTTCACGTTGTTATTTACGCATTTTTCATTTGTTTTAAGAGAAAAAAGTAGTATTTTAACAATTCTTATACGTATCTTTGATCAATTGATAATTAATAATTACTCAAGAACCTGGAATCTGTATACCTACATGAAATCAATTAATTGATTTCATATCTTTAAATATCATTTGGGCAAATAGGTCATAATCATGCAGAGAGATATCTAGCTAAGGCGACTTCACGAAATATATCCGTATATTATTTAAAACTCTTAATGAATTCACACATTGACAGTTTATTACAGCACAGTAAATTGAAAGCAGGAATCTTCCGTTAACTCTGAACTGTAACTCTGACAACCTTCGGAGCCTTCATCCGTGATTTTCACATACATAGTTTGGTTGAAACAATTGCGTTAAAAACGATTACAGATTAGAACCTAATTTTTTTAAAAGATAGTTAGGGAAGCAAGTCAGAATTACTATGCCATCTGGGCGGATTGTGCAAATACACTATACTTGCAATTCACAATACTTCAGAAAACGAGAAATGAATTGGTTTTTCGTTGACAATTTTAATATTTTGACTGATCAAAGGTGAGATTATCTGCCAGATAGATCAAAGGTGGAGTTATCTGCAAGATAAATGTTAACCATAAAGAAAAGTTGATAAATAGTCCATCCAATATAGCTTCTAGTCTAAAAAAAATGATGATCAAAAGTTTTTGGACCAAATCTGTAAAGTTGACCAGACTCTGAAATGAAAATAAATGTACCGAGGTTGACAAAAGCGAGGGAATAATCTAATTTTACCGTATAAAAACTATTAAGCTTCTGTTATACTTCTTCGGCTATTTTTTTCTTTCCAATCATAAAGTTGGTAAGAAAAACTTAATTGTTACGGTTTCGGAACACTGAATAAAATTTAATACCAAATAGGCTACGAAACAGCTATATTCCTACCTACCTACAAATGTTTCATAGAGATCTGGATTATGTAACTCAGCGGAATTACAACCATTTTTTTGACTGAAAATGAAAGTTGGAACGTCGCTTTGGGCACCCGCAATAAAAATTTAAAATAATCTCATGAATTAATGGTTACGGCGTTCTGTTTATTTTGAATAAATCAGAAATAAGTAGTTTGCCGAAAATAGGAATGGTGATTACTTTCTAACTAGAATTTCCTAATATATTACGTATATTTGTGTACTCGAGGCGAATCGTTTTAAGTCTATAAGAGGGATAGATCTAGCAAGCAAAGAAAACTTTAAGAGAGGGTTTAATTATTTAACGTCAAAAGAATAAGTAATGCGTTGTTCTTATCAATGATTGGCTATTTTCAAGGCAATCTTTACCCTGCACGCTGCAGTTTGAAACAACTCTGCGGAACTGTAATCGTTTACAGTTAAGTTTGTATTTTTGTAAAAAGCAATCACTTTGTGGTTTGACATATTTAATGAAAATTAAGTAAAATAAAATAATATTGAAAAAGATGCCTTCAATATAAACACCGGTGCTCATATTCTCCATTAAAATGGTCATGCCAACAGATTAAATAATTGAGAAGCACTACAAATAAAGATAGCTATTAAAATTAATAATAATGAATTCTTAATAATCAGTTAAATTTGTCCGGTAGTCCAATATTAGGTATATTTCCCGTAAACTTATAAAATTTCTCATTATTCTTTGATCACCGTCTCACTTGACGTTTTGTCTTTAATGTCTCATTCTCTCGGTTCCTTTGTTATTATTTAAATGGTATTCTTTTGTTTTTTTACTGTTCTCTTATTTTATTTTATATTGTGTTCTCTCTCTGTATGTACGAGTATATATTTAACCACACAATATGCATTTTTTTGTTTAGTTTGGTTTTGTACCCTAATGATGCTTAGGCTAAGCGAAACTTGTCAGTCATAAAAATTTAAATAAAATCTGTGATATATTATACAAAGTTATTATTTAATTTTAATTAGTTAAGTTTGTCTTCCCCAACTAAGAACGTGTTGTGATAATTTTGTGAATTCCAACGGCCATTCATTAACCGTGCCACATGCCCGGGACACTTCAACGTGAGTTTGGAGATTGTGACAGTTAACTCAGCATTATTTATCTCATTTCTAATCCACTAGTTTTCTCTAGCTTTTTTATCTATTAAAAATACAATTTGCCTAACATTTTCCATGTGCTGCCATTTTTTCATCACCTTCTAAGTGTTAGTTAATGTTAGCGCTTCAAACGTGACTTCTGTACTGCCAGGACGCAGTTTATTTATGGAATACGTGTTCAGAAGTGCCAGACTAGATATCTTATTCAATAATTGGACTGGATTTCTTTTCTTAGTTTCGAAACAACGTATAATCTGTGTAGGTAATAATAATTCATTGTTTAGAAAGCGCAAAGATGAACAGACCATGTTTTGATTCTCGTGTCTTGTCTGATATCTTACAGCTATGGGCTATTAACTAACGAATTCCAAATGTTTAAATAATTACATTCAAGCCAACTACTCACGATTCGTTAGGACGAACAAAATGGTATATTTGTGTTTTCGATGTTGTATATATTTTATTTTATAATTATTATTAAACAAGATTACAGTACCATAATTGCGTATTCTAATAATATAATAATCTTACATGTAGGCACAAAACAAATTCAAAAAAATCTTTAAACAGTATTAATAGTTTTTATTGAAAACTTTTGTAAAATAAACATTTTATTTTGGATAAGAGGTGACATGGTGTAGTATAGGTGACAGTAGATCCGAGTTTGAGTCCAGAACCGAAAAAATGTTTCTTCTATCCGGTGTGTTTTTTCTATTTCATTTTTTAATGTTATTTGGATTGTTTCAATAATTTATTTTAAAAAAATTACCTACAAATGTCATTAATTTTAAAAAATTATTCGAGACTTTCAAATTGTTACAATGCGACAAAATGTGTGTGTATAAAGTTGAGTATTTTATTGATTATTTACATAATGTTACAAAGTAATATTTTTTATTCCGTGGTAATTTTTTAAGCATACGTTTTGTCATTCCTGCGGTGATGTGTATGTTAATATTAGTAACACGAAGTAATAAAACAAACCATGAATTATTAAACTTAAATCACATAAAAATAATAGTACCGTACCTACATCTACAAAGAGTAGCAGACTAAGTAAGCTGGTAAGGCGTACCTGTCTGTACTGATTATATTACACTGCGTCACATATTATGCAAGTCAGAGCTACAGCAACTAATAATGTGTTCCAGCAGCGCTTCCCCACCCACGGCATACGCTTACTCACTGCGCAAACGTATGAATAGCAAATTTAACTTACCGAAAAGAACATTTCAAACTTTGACCGTCGTTATTTTATATTTAAATCATTGTTTATACATTGAAAGATAATATCATAAAAAAATAATTTGAATTAAATGAAATTTAAAAAAATCATTGTTTAATTTAATATAATATTTATTAGATATAATATTCATATCAACACCCAAAAATATACACTTTTTGGCTTTTAGTACAAGCGAAACTAATTATTATTTATCTATTAATTCTATACAGGTAGTTAGAAAAATGATCGACGTTTCCAGTAAATACAATTCTTAAAATAAGTAATCTTTTAAATTCTCTATGAAATGCATTCCGAAATTTTAGGTAAAACTGCACCTTTTACTGACATTTTAATATGTTTTTCACAGATTTTAAAGGATTACAGTTAAAAATTGTATTCACTGGAAACCCATTTTAATTACCCACGGAAAATTGCAGATAAATCATTTATAGGATTGATTTTATTAGAATTCTACTTCGAGTTCATTCATTCGACTCAGACATTTAATTCGACAGCATTCCGATTTACACATGTAGACGAGTTCTCACTTGTTCATTCGGCTGTCCAGATTCAATATTGGATTTTCGTTTTAAGATTTTTATCCCCATTCAAGCATTTGATATTTCCTGAATTATTATTTTTTAGTCCTTTTATTGTGGAAAATGCCAACTTTACTGCATTCCTGATAGATCTCGTTTTTTCTTTAAAACCATTGCAGTGTGATATCACACGTGTAATAAAATTTACAAATTTGTTTTTACTTTTGCAATCAATATACATTAATTCTATGCGTATCGGCACCATACAGTTAAAATTGAATCACTAATGAATAAAACATTACACAGTACAGGCAATTAATAGTTTTGTTGTTTTAAGCATCGCATTTTTAAATGTTATGTAAATGATTTGATTTTTATTTACATAACATTTCAAAATGCATTCGATTCGGTTAATTGTTTTCATAATTTCATTTATTTCTGTACAGTGTACAGTTAAATTAAATATAAGGATAATATAAATAATATTACATGGTATTAATATTGTCAAGTGTAAGGAAAAAATAATAGATAATGTAAATTGATATATATATATATATATCATGATCACTAAGGAAACCTGTGCTGAGGTGTGCTGTGTTTTATCACTCATTTATGAAGACATTATTAAACATACATAAAGAGAAAGAGAGTACATAAATACAACACTTGATTGCTTGTAATGAGCCAGCGCAAAAGATAGAGTGAGAGCGTGTATTGTGGTGTGAAAGCAGGTTTTGGGGAACTGTTTTTATAGACACACACTGATGAAATAGAGTAGTTATCTTAACATCTTAATGGTCCAGCGATTGACATGTGTGATCGATTGTAACTAATCACATTTGACAGTCAGCTCACGCAACATCATTTTACATTTTCTTTATGTCATTAGCAAATGATTGTAGTTCTCCACACTCGCAAACGCAACCTGGTAAAGTTCAATGATCGATTTAAATCTCACTTATATATTATTACAAGCATTTTTAATTCATTAGCGATTACATTGTATAATAAGGCTTTTAAATGGAAGTTTTTTTGTCAGTTTGATGCTTTGATGTGCCTATCTATGCCTAGTTTGAATATTAGTCTCCGTGAAAAAGTGAATTTATTCATAAACAACCTGAAACGTGGTTGCTCGTCCGTTTCGCTTGTTGGTCGGTTTGCCGTTTGATATTTAAAAAAATATAAATTAAGTGTGTGTTTTGTGATTCGTTTCGTTAATATAACTTTGTAAGAAGAATAAATAACTTTCAACTTCAACTACACTGGTGAATGAATGGTTTCCCATTTTCCCTTCCTTCCATAATCTTTCCAAAACCTTCCATCAAGGAGTTTAGTTAATCTTTACAGTCCACTATTTTCTAAATTCATCTGAAGCTGGAAACACATTCGGTGTTTTATCGCAGCTTCCGATCCAACACTCATTTGAAATGATTATATTGTTATTATTAGAAAAATACACCAAGTTTTTGACAAATTTGAAAGTTGTGGAACAGTGTAATGAAATAATCCCTTTTTAGGTACATATTCAAACTTTTGAAAATATTTGATATTTGTAATAACTCTGATGTACGAGTATAGCAGTAAGGTAAGGAATCGGTAGTCAGGCCTAGGGGCAAAACCATTTATTGCCAATAATTTACGAAGAAGAGATCATATAAAAACGTAAGGCCGATTTGGACCTTTCAATTCATGGGCCCTAGACAGGTCGATCAAATAATTTATCTATCCAAGATTTGACTAACCCCTAATTTTAAATAGAAAGATGAAAGTTTTAATTATGTAAAAGACACGATGATTACCTAAGATTTACTGCTTTTTGTATTTAAACAACGTAAACCATTACTTTTATATTTTTTAAAATTTATTTGGGTAGGTATTTTGTCATCTATCTTGGTTCGTGTATTACTGCTCATAAATACTTAATCTGTAATATTTTTTTTATCTATTAGTGAATGTATAAAAAATAAAATGAATATTTACGATAAATGAAATATTTGTGATCAGTTTCACAAGAAGTAAGGAGCATACTTCGGGCATGAGAACACGCCCACATCACACTGCCATCGTTTTATCTTTTCAGTAGTGTGTAACAACTATGTTAAAATCTCAGTTTTCCATAGTCTGCTCGTATGTGTTGTCCTGGAAGCTACATATACCATATGTAATGTTAAACTAAAACCATATTGATTCCGATGACGGTTAATGCAGACTTCTCTAACTAGACGCCTCACCTCTACAGCGATTCCATCTTGGATCCTTCATTCGAATATGAAGGCCACCTTAGTCTGCTTGGGATTTTTTTCGTACTTACAAATAATCTACATGTAACCAAGGTGCAACGGTTTCATTTTTTATGATGTGTAAAAAAATTTACCTTTTGGTATTGTTATCAGGTTAATATCCCTATTAATAAGATGCTCGGTCCACATTGACTTGGGTGCGTTTAAAGCCTGTAGTTAGTATCAATTAATCCCAACAAACGTGGTGCTTGTGAAGATACGTATGTAAGTAAGTAGCCACTAGTAGTAATCACTAGTAGGCATAGCTACTACGCTCTATAACATTAAATTAGTCAACATCCAAGGAGATTTTGCTCACAAGCGAGACGGTTTACCCAACCAGCATGACCAATAGCAGGTTAATCCTGTAGATTGCCTAAGCCACGACAATCTATCTTGGAGGGGTGTCTGAGACAATACTAAGGGACATAGAGGCAAGCCTTATTAATTATCTATGGAATTATGAAAATGCCGGGGATCAACAAGAAAGTGTGTAGATATATTCCTTCTTATTCCGAAGCTATTACAGATAATCATTCAAAATATTAACAAAGTTACGCAGAGGCACGGCTAATATTCATTATCCCACGGATAGAGATATCTCAAGAATGATTTTAAAAATGTTTTTCAACATCATGGAGAATCAAACTCATTCGGTGACCAGTCTATCGATTTATATTCAAGTCTTCTTTTGACAAGTGATTTATGATGTTTAAGCTTTCCAAGATTCGTGAGACCAAGCAATACGCATAACAAATCCTAACATTTTTAAGGGGTTACCACAGGTCGTCTCTGTGGGACCACAATAATAGGTAAGCCCAATCCGATCTGTTATAACTGGCCAGATATAATCCATCGGATTATAATTAATTGCATTTTTGCATTATCACCATAAATGTACGTTTTAAAATGTTTAAATAAGTTAAAAAATATCATAAAAAGCAAACACTTTGTGGTTTGACATATATTAAAATAAAAGAACGCTTCGTTTTAAGCCACGATTTTTTTAATGTTTTAACGCCATATATGTTTTAATAGTTTTTTTTTATATATATGCCCTTACGAAGCTTGATCTAAGTGAAACCGGTTGGCGTTAAAACATAATAAATTCGTGGTTTAAAACAAAGCGTTCTATTATTTTAATAGTTTATGTATTTTGTTTTTTTTTTTCTAATATTAAGATGCTGCTTTGACTTTTATTTGAAAGAAAAAAAGAAAATTACTATGAGTTAATTTATGTTATGTCTATGAGTTGATTATTCCAAATTGTCTCTGTATCTTTTGTCACTTCCTGTTACTTATAAACCCACTG
The DNA here is from genome assembly GCA_022651775.1 of Drusus annulatus. Classification (NCBI taxonomy): domain Eukaryota; kingdom Metazoa; phylum Arthropoda; class Insecta; order Trichoptera; family Limnephilidae; genus Drusus; species Drusus annulatus. Next base: position 245,409 of record JAGWCC010000515.1, on the reverse strand, counting down.
TCCATCTAAATAACAATACATTATTATAATCGTCGTTCTCCATCACAATATTTAAAAAAATAAAACTTACGTCGTTAAATGCTGGTGCTCGTGTAATATTTCACCTACCCATTAAGTGGCGATACTAATTAAATTAATTAAAAGTTAACAAAATAATCAGTACTACAGAAAAAAATACATATCCAGTAAACGAGCATCTCAAACGAATGTAGATTCCAAAATGTTCACGTTTAGTAGTTAAGAAAAAGTAGCATAATGCGTAGACAAGAATGCAACTTCATATCAAAGGTAAGATTATCTGTAACTTTGTTAGCAGTAGCTTGTTTTTCAAAGGTTGAAAATCCACGCACTGTGCTAACATATGTAGAGCACGACCGACACGGTGACGGTTTCGGACAACGTTTGGTGTTTCGGTTTGGTTTCGTTGTCAGCAGAAGTAAGTCGAAGGTTTGCTCCATAACCAAAACTTTAATGTTTATACTTTCGAAATATTCAAATAAAATACCAGCCCTGTACGCTGCCACATGAGTGCTAATAAACCAAATTTAAAGTGTATTTTCCAAGAAAACAATCACTTCATAGTTGTTGGGCATTTAAATAACAATATTTTAATCATTATTAAGCATCGCTAATGTGAAAAAAACATCATCCGCGCTGGTATACCTACTAACATATATTAAATTTAATAAAATTTGGATAAACGAAACGTGTAACCTTTATGTTGCAGATTCGGCACATTTGAGAAAATTACGCTTCTGTCAATTGAGCCACCGGAACTTATAAGAAACCAGGCTCGATTGGCAGAAGCGTTACTCCCGGATAGAGTAGAGAGTTAGAGTTCGAGCCAAGGTTGCGACCTTTTTTTCTGTTTCATATTCACGTTGAAGATTATTGATATTATTTCAATAATTAATATAAAAAAGGTAATATTGGTAAGATGTCTGTGGTATTTTGTTTCAACTGCCTACGTCGTCTTATTAACTATGTATATATCATTATTTGTAAACATTCAATCAAACTAAGAAGTTCGTCAAATGTATATAATGTTTCTTCACTACACCGGTTTCGATCGAAACTTAGTAACTTGGTTTTGGTTAAACTCGAATACCATGCACTTTGCAGTGCTTCGGCAGTGGAGCGTGTTTTCGATTGCTAATGGTGAAGTTCAAGTCTATCTATAGGGAAACTGCCTGTGTGCAGATATAGTATTTCGGTCACTGTGTGCGACAGAATGTTCGAAGAATTCCGTTTCAAATTTCGGATGCAAGTTTATCGAGCACGGAACGTTGTGATGGTTTTAGCGCCTTTGGCCTCAATCATTTTCATTTATTATTTAATATAACGAAATGGACGACCGTGTCGAGACACCAAAGCTCGGTTTTCTTTTTTTTTTATTACTCATCCCGAACGGCCTAAACCGAACGGGGTAGGGTGAAAGGTTGTAAAGGAGGATAAAACTCCTCCCCTCTTCCCTGTTATTTGCGGGGAGAGAAAACGCTCCCCGCGAGCGCCCCCTTCACCCCTTCATTTTTACTTCAGATTTCCATCAAGCCACGTTGTGTACTTTTTTGTTTCGGCTTATCGATAGTCATCCCTTTATATACGTGGTAACTCTATTGGTTCTAAGAACTCAGGGTATCGCAGTCTGTTATCATCGAGCTAACATGGCAACATTGTGTCTAACTAATATCTGACTGGTTATCGTCCTTGCGCAACTACTATAAAATTTGTCCTAAAGTGTCCTAAAGTGTCCTAACGGTTTCAATAACTTCGCCTGCCTCAGACGACCTTCTTCAACCTGGCTTTTCACTCCAACATCTGAAATACTAGCTTCCCCGCGGCTGAAGCTCCACTGCATTCCCTAACCGAGTTTTAACTGCCCTGCAATTCCGTCGATGACTAACCCAACAAACTCACTCGTGACTCAAAAGAAACATGACTTATCCAAATTCGTCCTAACCGATTAATAGCTGACTTTTTCACTCCCGACTGCTCGATTCTGTGGTTTCTTCCCAACTATCCCTCATCGAACTTCCTGACCAACCTACTCCTCGACTAACCTCCTCAATCCGCGGTTCTGTTCCGACTCCCCGACTAACCTCCCGATTCTCCGCTCTTCTCCCGACTATCACCTGATCGAACTCCTTGACTAACCCCCCGATTCCGCGCTCTTCTTCCGACCATCGACTTGATCGAACTCCTCGACTAACCTCCCGATCCCGCGGCCCTTTCCCGACTATCGACTTGATCGAACTCCTCGACTAACCTCCCGATCCCGCGGCCCTTTCCCGACTATCCTCTGATCCAAAACCCTGAGTCCTGGTTCCTCCATCCCCTTTGACCCTTTTTTCCCCCCTTCCTAAATGCGTATTCATTAGCTGTTGCCAGGGCCGAACTGTAATACTATCCTGTATTGAATTTTTATCTCGTAACGTCGACCGCTACACCTTAGTATTTTATTTATTTATTTTATGATCAAGCTATTCTAGTTTCTATAGTAGGTATCTAAGACCGTGACCTTTTACAACTAATTGACTTCCTCTGCCAGATGCATCTACGTAAGGGTTTAGCCTTCTTCCCTAACCCTTTGAGATAATATTTCATAGCCTTAGAGATTTATTGATAGCGATTAATAAGTTGAATAAATATTGTTAAAATATCCGTCCTGGATAATTACACTATCAAGTGTAATTTATTCGCCCAATATTAAGAGCTCCCTTTCAGTATATAAACGTCACTGCGCACATATAATGACGACCGATAAATCATACTATGACATCTGATAATAGTCTGCCTTTGTTTGACCTCGGGATCGCTTTTCCTTTTTTTTTCTAATTCATTACCGAGTACGTGCCTGACTGATTTTTTGCATCCTAACCTAGGGGTGTAAATCTTAGACTTAACGCCTTTATTTTTTTCCTCTCCCTATTTTATGTATTTTTTTGAGAAAAGATATAACTATTGTAACGCCATCAAAAAGGCTGTAAATTCAAATTCACTTGAAATGTCACTTTGGCTGGTTTCAAATAAGTAATTTAATATGTCGTCACCAATCCTAGAGCTCAGTGTCGTACATATTTGTACCTTTGCAATCAGCCCAAAGTTTTTGCTTTTTGATCCATTTAAATCAAATTGCTACCGTAATTCTCGTTGGTATGTCGGCATCGTATATTTCTTGTATCTACCTCCACGCGCAAATTAGCTAAGCGATTTTGCCCATTTTGGCGGCAGCGTGTATTTTATTCGAACTACCGTTATGATGATAATCGATATAGATAGATAGACAGATGTATCGCGACCCGTGTGTAACTATCTCGCTATTCGAGTTAATAATTAATTGCGCTAGCGATCGCTTAAATTTTTAACCTTAGTTTTACGCGTATTGGAACAGTCATCCACCTCACGCGCCGCCTTTTGAAAATACATAAATATTTATTGCTCGCTTTCCGTGTTCTGGATTTTTTGTTCGATTTCAAAGTGTCTAAATAGGGTACGTCTCTTGTTTGTTTACTTATCATTTATGAATTCCAAACTAACGTTTGATGCATTTTGGTTCCCTTTTTTTCATTTCTTAGATCGTAAATTATATTAAAGTGATTTTTGTTTTTATTTTTAATTAGAACCCCTGTCATTTAAAAGATGTCTCTCCGTTATCCACTTTATGATTCCTTCGCGGAGGAATATTAACCAATCTTCGGTAGGTATATCCTAGATCATTTCCTAAAAAGAGATTTAAAAGGGCAATCGTTTTGATTAAGAGAATCTCTCCTAATTTAGACGTTCTTCCAAGCTCCTTGCATAATTTATGCAATATTAAAAAAAAAATATATAAATCATACTAGCAAGTACCTAGCATGTTTTGCAATGCCACTCAAAGAAAAAAAGTGTTTGTGCTTTATTCTGTTTTTTTTTAATGCTTTTCAATACACTTGTTTAACTTTCTTACGGTGTAGATCGACCAGTAACTTGTCGTTTGGTTGCCATAATTGATTTTACAGAGAAAGTAATACCATTTGACGACTAATACTATCTCTAAATAAGGAAACATTCATTTGAAAATTTTATTTCATTCCAAGTATATAAATGTAAATATATACATATATATATATATATATATATATATATATATATATATATATATATATATATATATATATATATATATATATATATATATATATATATATATATATATATATATATATATATATATACATAAATATATATATAAGTATATCTCAATAGACAAGTTCTTAAGAAGGTACCTACTTGTATTTTCCATTTTGAAAATATTTTACCCAAACAAACTTTCGTCTGTGGAATATGTAATCTGTGGCTATCTAAAATGGTATGTGTATTGGCTAACCTCAATACAACATGGCGGAATGAATGTTTTTCATATTCATTTCAAAACGTCATAGCAACAGTTTATACATTGGATTTCATTCAAACTACTATTTAAACCTTTCCGTCACTAATAAAAACAAACAATTTTATTTTCAGCGAAATCCGTATGGTAATTTTCTAAAAATCGAGGACAAACTTGACAAATATTTATTTTTGTATACAGAGAAGAAAATATTATGTTTGAAGTGCAATGATTTTTTTAATTGATCTATAAATCGCTTCTAATTCGGTAATACAGCCAATCAGGTACCGCCAAATTTTTCTAACACTCACACTTACGTTTACAGAAAGGAATCGGTAAAATTATTTCCTAGGATCTAATAAATAGGAAAAGACTCTAAATGTTGTGTGACGGCTCGCATATCCCGGACAAATGACATTCGGCAGATGATTGCCCGATAAAACGGCGAGCATACGTTTGTAGTTAGAGCGGTGAACCAGCAAATACAAGCCGAGTCGTGCACAGAATACATTAGCCCCAAGTCGGTATATCCATGTTTATCTGTTTCAATATGTTCCGCGTAACCCGATTGTAGTACGTAGGTGTTCCACCGCAATGTTTATGTCAGCCGCGTGCATGTATCAGTACCATATACCGAATATATCTTTGCCACGTTACCCCTTGTGGACACATAATTTATACCTTCCACGTTAATCCTAACGTGCTAAGGATAAATTACGTAGGCAAACTGAAACACTTTACTGCACACTGTTTGACAACACAAAATAATTTTATTGGCAAACTTGCAAACCTAAATAAACTGAGATATCAATTACATGGATAACTCCAACATTCCATATTTATTTAGGTTCTTTTCGGTAGTACAGAAAATTTAGTTGGAAATACTTTATGGCTGTGTTTTGACATAATTTTCATTTTTATTACATTCTCATTCTCGTATTATTTATTTTGGCTACCATAAAAATGGTGAATTTGAATGGATTTAAAAAAAATTAAAATCGTAATTTAACTCAATAAATATATATTAAATGTGAATACTGCAAACAGAAGAGTTCGGAGCCATTGGGACTATGGCATCGACAATTGGGGTATGTTGTGAAGCTGAAAGGAGCGGAGAAGGAAGGATATAAGAAAGAAGACGATTAAGAAGTACCAGGCTATTCAGATCTGGTCACCAAACACGGTTAAAGCCATTTAAGCAACGTGTGTATTCTGACAGGAATCCAAGCCAAAAAAGCTTCGTAAATTTTATGACGCCAGATCTCACCGTTCGCGAGTTTTTGTAACGTCAGCCAGTCAGATTTCTGCTTTATGGTCATAAGTACGCACTTCACGAGAAACATGAGTTAACTTTTAGAAGCTCAATGAGCGTTAATAAATAAACACTTTGATGGCAAAATCACAACAAAAAGCCAATTCGATTTAAGAATACAGCATGACGAATGCGTCAACTTGACGTCAATGATCTGGCATTGTGTGTATTTACGGAATGTTACGGTTGTGGCAATCGATTAAATCATAATGTATATATAATATTCTTCAAATAGCCCTTCAAAGGCAACTCTTGATTAAGCATCAAACGAGTTATTTGAAGAAATTTAGCGGGTCAAACGATTGAAATGTGATATAATCTGTAAAGCAAGAGGCAAAACTAATTTATGTTTATAGTTTTTAATGTTGAATTTGTAGAGCTCCACAATATTTTTAATTTAATAAAATTTAATAATGTAAAGATTAGTTTTGTTTTTTGTGTGACAGCTGTTTCGGCAGTCAAGGCTATTCACTATCAAACTGTGGTTAGGTCATTATTTACAATTTAACAGACGCTTCATGCCTGTATAGCGTGGAGGTTCCGAGTTCGAGTCTCGGTCACAAACTAATCATCTTTTTTTCTGTGTATTTTTCTTTCCGCATATTATTGAGATTTACCAACAACAAATGAATTAAGTAAAATTATAACTAACGGTACTTCATAAATTTTACGGAAAATCATCTGTTAACACCCCTAAATATAAAAATACCGTTATCTAACCAATAAATGTATCTGTCTGAAGATGACCGTAACAAAATGAAACCAGTTCAGTTTTAATAAAAAAACAGTGGAAAAATGATTAAAATTTTGTATTATTAATCATTAAAATGTAATTACACCACGAATTAAAAGTTGCAATAATAGAAAGAGTCGGTTATTGTTGTAACGTATATTGGATTGATTAATTTATTATTACAGGATTTAAAAAACAAAAAAAATTATATGTGAATTTAGACATAGTTTCTTTTTCATTCCTACTCATCCCAGTATATCAATTATTGAACCGCAATGTTACCCCGTCCAAAGGCATTATTACATTTTATACTGTAAATCATATTTGTTATCAACAATAAATATGTTTTGATGCTTTAAAAACTTCGAACACAATACCTCCATGTTCAGATTCAAAGCTTTAACGGGCTTCCGACGGTGTTCGTTAAAAATTAAATCAATTTAACAGAACGTGAACGATTCAGAGTTACAAAACGGTAGCAGAGAGCGGCATGTTTTTGTCAACACTCCGACGTATACAAATGTCTTTATTCGTCCAGGCGAGCGACATAAACGACAACCTCTGTAATTCAAGTCGTATTTATGATTAAGCCCCGCACTCCCTCCTAGATTGTAACCGGAGTAAAGTAGCTACGGAGATTAAATTATCAAAGAGGATACGTTTTATTTGCACCAAAAGAGGCATTGGAATCGTAAAGATTATTTTTTTAATTAATTATTGAAATAGTATCAATAATTTTCAACGCAAATACGAAACAGAAAAAGCCAGAAACTTTAAAAAAATAACGGTCGCGACTGAGACTCAAACTCGGAACCTCTACTCTATCCGGGAGTAACGCCTCTTAATTATTCATTGAAAATTATTTTTAAAATTTCTTCCGATAAAGACTGCCATCTTTGTAATGGCATACAAAGCTCTACCCGAGCACATATTGTATACCTAGATGGGGACTTGGATAAACCATTCATTTTTATTTACGAAAGATCTTTTGATTTCATATAAAGTGGAGAATTAATATTATATAAGAATGAACTATTAAGCTTCATAGTTTTTATTGTGATATTAATTATAAAATAATATCAATAATCTTCAATCCAAATATGAAACAGAAAAAGCTAGAAACTAAAAAGAATAACGGTCGCGACTGAGACTCGAACTCAGAAACTCTACTCTCTCCGGAAGTAACGCCTCTGCCAATTGAGCTACCTAAAAAAATATTAGAAACTGGCATTTTAATCGATATCATACTTCATTGAAAATTATTTTTAAACTTTTATAATTTCAATTAACATCGGTTCCAGATTTGAAAACTTTATACTCGTGCGGTAGTACGTACTCATAAAGGGAATAATTACATGGTGCAATTATTTTACATTGTATACATACGTTAACCGCCTCACATTACAATATTTTGAAAATGATCACTGGCATATCTCTTTTAAATATGGATTCAAAAATTTGGAAAAAGTAATGGTTTGCATGTATTAAAAATAAAAAATTATTGACGATATTGGTATAGACCCTTGGTACATTTAGTTCTGCTAGTTATTGTATTTTTTTAGTGACAGCTGTTTCGGTGTTCAAGGCCATTATTGACTTGACAAACGCTGAAATAGCTGTCACTAAAATTAAAATTAAAACTAGCAGAATTAATTGAAAAATAATATTAAATTTAATTGAAATTTGAGTATATAAATGAAAATGGAGTTATAAAAAATTAGCACAAAACTATAAATACCGAAATCTATATTTGCTTAAATATATAATATTTATACAGAAGCAAATCCAAATATACTCTCATCGTTATGTTATTATTTTTGAAATATCATTTCTTGTCAGCTGATGACAAAATGATCAAGAACGGGCTCAGAATCGGCGTTAAGCGTTGATCGTTCTAAATGGCGCTAATTACCGATTTTATGGCCGTCAAATGTGATGGAGTTTGAAACACCCCAGCCTTATTCTCATTTTAACGCTGAAGCTTTTGCATTTAAACAATCGAAAAGCAGCTAGCTTGCTTCTCGGGCCGCTTACATAACTCGAAAGAAAAGATGGCGCCCTTTGTGGTAAACAACGCGAGGAAAATTAATTAAACGAGTACCAAAGACCTTTCAAACTTCAAATTCGTCTATCTAACGAGGAATAAGAATGGACAAGAACAGCCGAAAAGTTCAGACAAATGGGCGAACGAACACGCTCATTATAATAAGCTTCCCACTACGTGAACTCTGAACACTTTGTAATGAACACCTGTACTTATACGACATTGCTTCAGTGGCAAAGAATTATCTCAAAAAGCCTGGTAAGGTCCATCTGCCCGGTCAGTGAAACTCAATTTGGGTATTGCAGTGAAGTTTTCTGAAGGGACAATTATAAAACATATATTAGAGGGAGGGAACAATTGAAAGTGCTTAATATATATTACAAAGAATTGGTAAATAAACAAGTGTACATAATAGAAAGATAATGATGTAATGTTAGGGGCAGACAAATATCCTATATTGAATTTATATATGAAAACGACATTTTACATTGTAACTGGAAAAGAAGCTATTTGGATACATAATAATAATTAAATGGGTGAGTTATGGAATAAAACAGAGTGATTCGTAGCATCAAATGAGGGTGAAGTTTACAATTGATGGGATAAAGGTTGATTTACAGGAAACATATTTAAAATAGGGCTAAACGATACATTTTTTTGATTATTAAGTAGGTTAAGTGATAAATTTGATTTTAAAGATTTCCTAATTTCGAGTGCTTCTAAATTGTCTAATCATTAGCTGTGGTTTTAAAACAAAGTATTCTTTTATTTAATATAATGTCCAACCACCATGTGATTGCTTCTTACGAAAAAATAACATTATTAGATTAACAGTCCATGGAAGAGCTTTCATTATTATTTTTTTTAAATCATTTAATAAAAAGTCGGTCAACTTACCCCCATCTCCCCTAATGATAATGGCAAAACCGTTGTTGGAAGAACATTTCAAATAAATTAATTGGCCAACATAATTTTCTTGTGAGTACGTATGTACCTACGATTGTGAATTTTTCAAAGATGAGAAAAATAATCTAATTCAAATTAAGACAACGCGTTAAAGTACCTACCTTCTTGTGATATTATTAACTAAAAATAATTTAATTTATGAGTACGTACGTACATACGTATAACTATAACCTTTTCGAATTTAAAACCGACGGATGTGTTCAGAAAATGATCAAATTAAAAATGAATCTTACAATAGATCAGTACCTACCCATAATGTATTTTAGCAGACATTATTCTGTAATATGTTTGAAAACTTTTTTTTTTCGTTGTAAATCAAGATATATCCCGTTATTTTTCACAGGGAACAACTGGCAAATATTTTATGAGATCACAATTTTAAGTCTATATTTGAAATGTGTTTTTCTTTTTTTTAATGTTTTCATGTGGGAAGTTTAGTGATAGTTAATTAATTGTATAATTATGTATAGGAAAATTAATATAAGGCTTCTTGTTAAGCGTATAGTTATACCGAAACATTTTAGATTACTCCTCCCGCATCTACCTCATGAATAATTAAAAAGGGTTTAAGATATGCAAAGCTTTGAAAACTTCGTTAGCGAGTTGTCTTCTCCTAAGTTTGTGCGCACACACAAAGCATACTTAGGAAATATTATACCATAAATTCAAATTAAAATATGTCTCATATTAACTAAACCTACATCACTACACACTACACACTATACACTACATCTGCTTCCGTGGTCGGTGTTTACGATCCTCGACTAAGAATGCAGAGTATTAGTATTATTAAAAGTTTTTTTTATTTTTATATATTTTTATAGTGCATACCGTGCAAGAGCCCCAACTGCTCCTAACCATCTAGAGCCGGTGAAACTATGGCATCCCCAATTGGGGTATGATGTGAGGCTGAAGATAGTGGGGAGGGGGAGGAGATGGGGGAGAGGTAGGTTGGGAAGTACCTGGCTATTCAGATCTGGTCATCATCTAGGCCTAAAGTCATTTTTAAGCAACGTTTTGATTTCGAATGGTGGTCTTTTACCAGAGTGATACTTAGAGTATCTACTACTCTGAAACGTTCCGCAAATATAGAATAAATTTTTTTATATGAATTTAATGTGTTATGACACATATTAATTAAATAAAAGTTATTTGCGCACGCCGGGTTTGAACCCACAACCTTTGGGTTCGTAGTCGAGCGTCTTACTACTCGATCATTGAGGCCGTGCAGCTTTTTAAAAACAATATTACGTATTTAAAGCCTTTGAAATTAAAGTTTTTTTTTACATACTATGCAATTTGTTTAGTATTGTCGTTTAAACAGTCATATTTAAATTTTACATATAAAATAGAGCGAAAGTGGTCACAGCTGTCGTTGAAGCGTCAAATTGAACAACGAATTGAGTTTTTTTTAAATTAATTATATGATAATCGGGATTATGCTGTTAGAAATAAATTAGCTTAAATTTTGTTGAAAGAACGTGCGCTGGACAAAGTAGTTAGATTCTAGACAGCTTTAAAATATCAATGGTAAAAAAATGTTTTTTTTGTGTGTGTAACGTATTTTATAACAAAAAAATTAATGTCACGAGTTGAAAACTAATATTTTTTTGAATTGTTTTTAAAAAGCCACATGTTGGCAATTTTTTTGTAGAATTTCCGAATTCGCAGTAGAAAAATAAGTTTTCGTGAATTTCGAGCATATTTGAAATTCATGCAAACTCTCTCTGTCAAATGGGAATAAGGCGAAAAGAGGGAAAAAGGCGTTTGACTAGCGTTGTTTTCCTGATGTGTCCCTCATGTATTTTTCAATTTTACAATGTTCGTATTAAAACGAGAGCATAATATACGTCTAAGTGCTCTCAATTACTATCGGAGATTGTACCAACATGGATTATTATTTTTTTTGCTTGCAGAACCAACCTGCTAATAGCTCTAATTTTGGAAGATTCGGATAGTTTTGCTGAATAGAATAGCTTCTGATATCGATATGTTTTACGTCAAAAAGGACATCCATTCAACAGAGAAATACTTTTGATTATTGAAAGAAACTTTCTTCATTGAATTTACCTGTAACGAAGCCTGCATAGCTTTTGTCATAATTGCATATATTTAACCACTTTCATAATATAGTCGCCGGAAAGACAAAAAGACTTAAGCGCCATTTTGGGAAATTAATGCCAGAAGCACTTTAAAGTTTATTTTGTACCTGGTTGGATTTTGAAAAAAAAAACTCAAGCTATCGCTTACTTTCTCAAATATCTCCCAAATGATAAATATATTTTAGATGGCTGAAGGGCCACAAAAGTCTTCAGAATCAAACTAGAGTCGAATCATTAGATGCAGAAATAAGCATATATAACTCATTTTTGACCAAATTGTCGCTTAAGCCTTTTTGCCTTTCCAGCGACGATATTATGATTTTTGTGATATTCTAAAAAAATTTAATATTGTTTTTAGATAGGATTAGGAATGTAAATATATCGAGATTGGAATATTATTGAGGATGGGCCGTATTACAATGATTGCAGTAAAAGTGAGCTCGCTGAAGAGTTTGTGTGGTAAAACCATGAACGAACATTTTACGAATAAAAATAACCGAAAGCTGTGCAAATTAAACGAGATACGAATACCAGGAGGACATATATGACAAGTGAATCGAAGAAGAACTCGCAAACACCCTAAGTCGGGTCATACCAAGAGTCGTCACAACAATAAAGTATGTGGCACGACCTGATCGGTGACTTTACGAGTTACATGTCACAAGTAAAATAAATCAATAATTAACTGCTTTCATTTTATGGTTTCGGTTTTATTTTTATTTTTATGAAACAATTTTATTGTCTTGTATTTTATTATTAAATGAAAAATTGAAATCTCTCTGGATACTTTAAATTATCCATATTTCGTATATTTATATTTATATATATATATATACGATTGAGCTAACAATTTTTTTAGTGTGTGTGAAGTTTGCATAATATTTGTTTACTCGTTTATTATAATATTTAGTTTGCATGCGTTTTATTTGCGGTTTACTCAAAGCGCCCGCGGCTCTAAAAAATAATGATTTTTTCAAGATAAACAAATCCAACGAATTGATTTCAACATATTGTTTATGTTTCCATTTTAATCACATACGCGTAGTGTATATTTAAAATATTTACTAACCACTAAGAACGCCGCCACTACAGGATCAAACATTATTCAAGTAAAAGCTGCGCGATACGAGAGCGAAGAGTGCAGTGCAAAAAATATCTCAGATTGTCTATAGCATATAATAAATCTAACAGTATATCAAGAGCTTATAAAACACATAGCCCTTCACAAGAACCTGGTTCACATAAGGTAAAATAATTTATTTATTTAACTAAACAATAGCAATTAATCCGAAGTAATTTAGCAGCGTTAGCAACGAGCCAGGCACGTGAGTTATTTCGACTTATCACGCTAACAAGACGTATCTTCCGTTGTCATGGCTACCGTCTTCTGATTCTTACAGTGAAGAAATATCATGAAAGGTATTGAAATATACCTTTCAAAATTAAACGAAATATACCTTCGTTTTCAAGGTCTTTGTCATATAAGTCAAGGAGAAAGTTTTCGGATAATATTTCAAATTATACTTTACGCGTTGAATAATATAAATTAACAAAGCGTTATAGTAATTTTGTAATAACCTTTGAAGTTATTATCTTTTACATTTTTTATTTGTAAATTTTGTAAATGAACAGCTTAAAGTAAATAACAGCTTATGAAACTTAATAATCACATAACAGATATCCCGAAAATATTTTTGACGGTAACGAATCCAGAAGGTAAAATATCAAAGACAAATATGACAAGCACTAACTATCCTTTATATTAAAATGTTTTTTTAATAGTATCATTTATATTAATTTCATCGATCTGCTTCATTCTTCCAGAATCCATAATCTATGAATCCTATTTCAATAGCGTAACATAGATTTTTATAAAATAACGCTCGCGTGACAAACGAGTGTATAAAACGGTAGTTTTTTGTTTTATTTGGAAAAATATAAAGTCTCACACCCAATCTAAGTTACCACGTTTCTTTTTTATTAGGTACTAGAGAAATCAAATTGATAAATTAATACCTTCAAATATTTGTATGTAATCATGTCATATGTCACATGTTCTTTTTCAAAAAATAATAGCACATGCTTTTATTTTCTCACTCATCTCATTTTTTTTTGCTAGATATTTTTCTAAGGAAAAAGTCTGCATACTTCACTCAAAACTTAATTTTTTTACTAATTCCGTTTTTCCTTTCTAACACAGATATAACGATTGATCAAAAAATCTAAATGTCATTTAAAATGAATACAGCTTTGCTTAATAGCCAGATATAAATGACCTGGTGCCTGTGAACCATTCTCTTCCCCACTACCTTACATATCTACTCTATTCAGCCTCAGAATATTCGCCGGGTATGCCAGACCTAATGGTTTCGGGTAGTAAAGACTTTAGTGTGGCAATACATTAAAAACAACCGCTTTAAAAAGAACCATAGTTGCCAAAAACCCTTTATGTTAGATTCCAAATCAGAAAATTTAGGATAAACCAGATGATATATGCGAAGTATATATGTAAGGATGGTTTCATAATACCATAAATTCATTCAAACTACTTCTCTGAGAGTGCCTCTCCATTTACCAAATGGACGTGAGTAATAAAATGAACTCAAGGCCCAAAATTGTCGATTAATTAATATCTTTATTAATCATACACTACAAACCGCGACACACTTTCCGTCTTAAACTTGATTTGATCATGTTAGAATAAGTTCGCTGCAGGCGGTTATAAATGATTGAAGTTTCAAATACGAAAGACAAAATAATTGTATGGGCATTTCGGCAATCTCAACTATAAATTAATAAAAATGTGTGTTTGTTTATTTCTAAATCAGTCAATACTTTCAAATCTTTATTGCACAACTTTTTAGTAGAATTTCGCAGCCGTATATGGATCATGATCTATGAAACTGTGAAATATTCATTTAATTTTAAAATATGATACAATTGCCACATTTTTGGTGACATATTTAAAAATTGTTCAAAAAATACGATTCGAGAAATCAGTTTTCAAGGATGTACGAAACTGTAAATTGGAGCTTGTTTGTTGATGGATGTAGCATCTTTCAGTTCTCAAGAGTGGTTGATACATGTAAGCATCGCCCTAGTAAAATACTACCATTCAGAATGAAAACGTTTTTTGAAATGGCTTTAAACGTGTTTGGTGATCAGATCTGAATAAGCACATACCAACTTCTCAACCTATTTTTCCCATCTCTTTCCCTCACCCGCTCCCTTCAGCCTTTCAACATACTTCGATTGGGGATACCATAGTCCTACTTGCTACGGACAGTTGGGACTCTTATGCGGTATTTACATTGAAAAATAATAAAATAGAAAGCATAACAGAGATTTTACTGAACTAATAATATCGCTGCCAATTAAGAAGCACTTGGAGAATTTACGTATAAATTATAAATAATTTATTGTTTACATGCTGCGTCTAGAATCGAGCCCGCAATCTCCAAGCCCGAGTCAAATGCGTCCACCATTACCCAACAAAGTAGGTGGTAGATTAATTTGTATTTGATGGCAGGTACACGATACATGACATGTTGCGTGGAGTGGTTTTATATGTGGTGAGCTTCAATCTAATTACAACCCAAATCCGATTCTGTTCCCCAGAACCAAACTGTACCAAGTCCATGTTTTGTGATTTTCACTTGTTAGTATAGAACGCTTTGATTTTTACTCCTCTATTAAATCTGGATCATTAGAAGTCATCACATATCTTTGAAATAAAATTACACCTTCTGATAAACGTTTTAAATTTTTTACATACTCGTATGAAAATAGCATTTTTCCAGAACTTTAGCTCCCCTGAATAATTTAGAATTGTGACTTGTACAGTTTGATTCTAGCATAAAAAATTAGATTTTTACTTCGACGGATTGAATTAAAACTTTCACGCGTATTTAATCTGATCAATGATAAAATTATTTAATGAGTAATTATAATTTAAAAGAAGATGAAAATTAAAAATTTTGACTGAATTATCATATCACTCCTTTTTTATTTGTTTGGGCATTATTATCAAAACTCGATAAAGGCTTTTATCGACGAGCTAATCCCGCTTTTTATTTTCCAAATAAGGTTTATGAATGATGTGGTGATGTTGATTAATGACGAGATGTTGACATTTCAATTTCCCAGCAACCAATTATCAATATCTACTTAGAATAAAAATGGTAGGTTATTCCCGACAAGATCAATCATTATTTACTCTTATCAAGAAAACATACTATCTCTGAAAACGTAAATCATGTTCAACATGGTAAATTAGTGGTTGTTGAATTAGTTATTTCAAAAAGCTTTATTTAACAGAATCTGCTGTTGAGGACTGAAGGCTTTAAATGAATTGCATGTTTTGCGGTTGTTTCGAGTGAATTGTATGAATGTTGAGTATGTCCGCCTGTTCTACCTTTACGCCCCGTTAGATAAGTTGGGGAAGTGCCGCTTGTATATTCCACGCACAGAGTACTTTCCATGGAATCACTGAATTAGAGGGGGTAGTGAAAGAATAGCGAAATGGGAAGGGTGAATTTTCGATAGTGAGAGGTGGTCTCTTGATTTTCATGTCTGAAAAAGCAGAATATAAAGCAGGGAGGTTATATATAGCTACTTAAGGGATGTTAATTTAATGCTTGAACATGGCGTGTCGGGAAACTCGAAAGATTTGACGAGAGCAAGTCAGATTTTCCACTTTATAATTAAGGAAAAAATTTAAAAAATAAAGAAAAGTTATGACCTTTCAAAATTATGTATTGAAATTGACAGAATACGAGTATGTCGAAAATAATATCTCCACATAGAAGACCCTAAAATTTCCAGTACTGAGAATCTCAATGGGATATTTTAACGAAGTAGGGATATGGTTTTTTTTCTAATTCTGATCAATATTTTTTATAAATTATTTTAAAATACTCCGGAATCGCTGATTCCCAAGTTAACTATGACGTAAGTACCAACACTGATTGCTACCATGTCGGCCGGTGTGACGTCACAGACGACTCCCGCACGAACATGTCGTTTGCAGCAAATCAAAATACAAATAATTTTTTGCGGAATTCTTTTTCGAAATAAAATTCAAATTTCGCAATAAAATTCAAATACCGTTAATTTTTTATTTTTTCTTAATTTTAATCAAGACATAAAAATAACCGTGAACATACCCCATTCCCAACGCGTCGCATACATTTATTGATATGGAATTATCACATCGTGTTTACACAATGTCGCTTTGAAAGATTGGCGAACATCGTGAAACATGTAAGAAAGAGAATTTGTTGACGGACGCTTAAAAAACAAAAAGTGCAAGTGCAATTTCTTTAACTAGTGAATTCAATGACAAACCTCATACTGCATTAATAAATTGAATTTAATGAACAAATTATCCATCAAATGGAGTGACTAGCTCAGCTTATGAGATATAGTACCCATAGCTAATTAATCGAGATCAAATGGCACAGTTAATCAATGCTAATTTATTGAAGATCTTATATGATAGGAATTAATTACAAGCTCGATGGCAGCGAATATTCATGAGTTATCGACGTGTTTACGATAAGATTATGAACGTATTAAACTCTCGGTGTAATGCGCTCGCGTTCATGAGATCCTTACTTAACTTTTACGATTTTTTTGTCTATCAACTGAGGCGTGATTTTTTTTTTCTTTTATGGTACGTGATTGGTTTATGCCAAATTGGAAGCAAAGTACAGAATGTTCACGAAGTAAATGTTCTTTATACATTAAAATAATATTCACATGTGAAAATATGTCCTGGTGACACCTGAAATCTTTTTAATTTTTCTGTGCATTTTTCGATTCATCGTTTGAACGTTACTAATATTGTTTTGAGTTGGACCATTAACCGTGTGGTCTAAAGCATCGAATTTGTACCTTGACATTGCGGGTTCAATCTTCTGCCACCTAAGTTTCGCACATAATCGTGGTAGTAGGAGGAATTCAAATAGTTAAACATAAAGCCTTAAAAATTTCATTTTTTATTTAAAATGTATTGCATGGTGAACCTTTGAGCAATATTACATTTTAATATTTAAAAAAAAAAATAGGAAAATATGTTCTGTAACCATGTTTTCTTTCTCTTCTTCTGAAGGCCTCTCCTGTCGGAGGTTGCCAATTATCAAGGAAATATTCACCCTGTAGGCAAGAGACACTTTCAGTAATCGTAAAAAAATGTGTTAGTTGGTACTAAGTTTTGAATCAATCCGTCTGACTACAGCGCTCCGAGACATACCAAGTATCACCCTTTTAAATCGATATTACGTTATGTACCTAATGTCTTTTGGATGGTAGAACATCCCTTTTGGATTTTTAAATGCGATATTTTGTGCGATTATTATGCCGCTTGAGTAAATTTTATTTCGCTAATTAATTCCGCTCTTTAACGATTATCACTGATTTAGACATCGACTTTGCGTTAATTGGTAAGATTGACATTTAGCACTTATTAAAAGTTTAAAAAAAGGAATACAAAAGTATAAATTCAAATAAATAAATAAAGTATTTATTTACAGATTATATCATGGTATTAGTATGTTATTCCTTTCTAACTATATATAATATTATTTATTACTGACGAACTACCAATTTGTGCAAGCATAATTTATATTTTTAATTGAGTTTTTATGATTGAATTGTTCTCAGTCTCGTGTAAACAATTTTTCAACACTCCGTATAAAAAATATACATAAAATAACAGAATAAAAGAAGTTATTAAAACAGAAGTATTTACGATGTTTTAAATAGTTAGCATGTCATAGTAAAATTTATAAATCATAATGCAGCAAATAACACAATGTAAAGAAAAATTAACAACATGTGCATATTATTTAATTGACGTTTAATAAACAAAGGGCCGCTGTGTGTGGATTTTACAGAGAGGAACCTATTCGAAAAACAATACATTTATAATATTCGGTAGTTTTCATGTTACCATGTAACCGTAAATCAATACCTATCGATAAGGTGTCCCTTTTATTAAGTATGCAATACGTTGCATTTATACCATCCTTACCGTACTTTTGGTCTATTTATTTACATTAAAAAATATTATTTCTTCAAACGTTCAGCTCCTCTTACAGTTAAAAAAAAAGCTTTTTTTTTACTTTCCACAGACGTACACTAAGGCCATTCGCACACGGTCAACCGAAACCCAACTAAAACTGCTTGGAAATAGCATTTGCAAACTGATTGGCGACCGAGCTTTGCTCATGATGCTACTCAAGTTCTACGATTTCAGTCATTATATCATCTAAAGTCTCTCTCACTAAAAAAACTCCTACTAAAGTAGTGTTAGTGGGAGTTTTTCAAATATTGTCAGGTTATTCGTAGCCCGGGAATGTGTGTCTTTCTTTTTGAAGTTAGAGTTAAAATCTCGCAGTCCACGATGTCATTGTCATATTACGTTAAAAATGTCTATAAGCGTATAATCATACACACAACGATATTTTTCAACCTCCTGAACAAATTTATTGTTTTCTGGTTTGGACATTTTTTCGAAAATAGGTTGCGAATAAGGCGCAACTGGAAACTGCGATGCGCGAGCGGCTAGCACGGCAAGTTACGCGAGACTGGTTGCGTATGCGTTGAAAACTGGTTGCGTCGGGTTTGGATCTCCATTTAAATACACAGGAGAGAACTTGAATTCCAAGCTGTTTTTTTTTAGTTGCTCCTTGTGCGAAGGGCTTTATTGTGTATTTCGAATTTTATGTTTTTAAAGCCGAAACGTCATTGGTCCATGAAACTAAATTCTTTTGTAAAAAAAAATACAACGGATGATTGCACAGATCTAAAACAAAAATAAAATAAAGTAAAGTAATAAAATAAAAACTGAATAAAATAATAAAAAATTAAATGTTTTTTGTAAAGTATCATACAATCAGACAAATTAGATATTATTTAATGTACAACGCCTAAAAGTATCTACTGATAAGAGCAGATTTAGACAAAACTATTCTGACGCAGGAATTCCTCATTATTATTAGGGATTTTATTTATCTGGTTTAAGGTACATACACGCTAGAGATATGAATGAAATTGGTAGAATTATCAGCGTGAGCAATAACATAGACCATTAAGAGTGAAAGATAATTTCTTAAATTCTGAATAAACATTGATTGTACTAGTGTTTCACCATTTTGGTTTTAACATATTTCTGAATTGTTTTTCGTATTCGAAAATTGAAAAAATTATATTGGTTTATTCGGGAGGCAACAAAAAAATATCCAATTTAACAGATGGGAATGATAATTTTGTAAAATGAAGCACTTCTTTGAGTGCATTTAAAAAAATAATTTAACATTAAGCATAAGCATACACGCCAACTGGTTTCGGAATTTCGGTTTCCCATGCCTTCGTTAAAGCGGGTATAAAACGTTAAAATTTATTTCAAATCTGATAAAGACATGATTAAGCCGAAACCGGTTAGCGTTAAAATAAAGTGATGTAGGTATTGTAGGTAACAACCTAAAGTTGCCTTTAAAGATTTTCTGTGAAAGAGCTACCTATTTTCAAAATAATATTAATATATGTTTTCGTAAAGACCAATTACTTTGTGGTTTGACATATTCAATGAAATGAATAAATAAGTTTGTATAAGACCACAGTTTTTTTGTTTGTTTTTTAATATCCGACGGATTTCGCTTAGCCTAAGCATCATCAGTTGAATTTTGTACCCTTAGCTAAGTTAAACCGGTAGGTCATCATTTTTTAAATTAAATCTGTGGTCTTTCTTACAAAGTAATTTTTTCATTTCATTTATATTAAAATAAATTATTTTCGTAGACCGAAAAAAAAATCTAGTGGCTATGGTAGAACGTATCGTTATTTGATTGACATCACCACGTAACAATTACTGACCTTCTCTCAATGCAATTTGAATACTAATTGTACAACGATATTTCATAGTTATTGCATTTCTCATCGCTGCACGTTGCATTTTTATGGTTAGGAAATGCAATCTATTTAATAAACCTACATTGCTATTTTATCTCTTTGGTTACTAGCAATCTCAATAAAAGCAGAAATTCACAGATGAATCGGATGCTCAATGCCTTTAATGAGATGAAATCGAGATTAAATTAACGTCATATGAATTCACAGCACATTCATCTTCTGAATGAGAGCTGCTGATTCGTGTTATGCACGGTAAAACCGGCCGTAGACACGCAAAGGTCTGTTTTATGACCGGACAAACACGTTTAGTAGAATACCAGTGTTCACTAGGTTACACTCACGTAAAAGATGTGAGGTAACCTTTCGTTGCCCAGTAAACTGTGTCAAAATTTGTCGGGCTCGGTGAAAATCGCGAGGCTTGAGGTCGGTAAAATACTTTATAATATGAGGTTGTTTAGACCGTTGCTAATGAGATCGAATTAATACTTTTTTGATGATCGCGTATAAGGAATGAGAAGAACAGTTTTAATTTTAGATTTAATTGCATTAAGTAATTGATTATATTCTCGCTGGAAAGACAAAAGAGCTTAAGGCGTTCTTAGCTGACACCGCGTGTCGCGCGTTGATAGGCATGTGACCGGTATGCGCACAACGTGCCACGCTCGTTGTGCCGCCTCTTCGCTTTGAATCGATCTAAAAAGATGCAGCCACGTGGTTTCGATTCGTTCCACAGTGCACAAGGAAATCCGTCACTGTTCGTCAGTTTGAATTGATCCGTCATTCACATGGCATTAATATGTACGAATTTTAGTTAGCAATGAACGTGAGTTGAATATGCAGTTTTGATCAGTTTTTTTTGCATCGAAGGCTCTGACTCTCGTTCGATTTTGAAGACTTTTGTGGCCCTTCAGCCACCTAAATATATTTACCATTTGGGAGAAGGCTCGACTCAAGCGACACAAGTTTGGTACTTTTTTAGCTTTTTGTCGCTTCAGGTAACTCAATGAGACTATTGAGTTAACATTTAAAAAAAATATAATACTGAATACTTCTGAGATTTATTTAAAAAAAAATGAAGTCCTCTGGTGTAAACTTCCCAAAATGGTACTTCAGCCCTTTTGCTTTTCCGACGACGATGAGTTTAGTGTATAATAATCAAATTTATGTTGTGAGACGTAGGAAGCAATTTTCGCACCATAAAACTATTATGTAAACCAAACAATCCCGAACGCACTTTTTGAATGAATATTAAAACTCGATACATAATCTCGCATTTAACAAAGAAGTAGGAGCTCGGCGATAGATCGTGACTCACTCACTAAACTGAATAATATATTATACTGAGGCGTGGAATTTACTGAATCGGCGACGGTCGACCGGCTGTCGCTTGGACGTCAGCGGTTTTCATGAGTAGAGAAATGACAAGACGTCGCGTCGGTTTATCGAATAGTGTATTTATTGACTGACTAATATTCACCGATTCATAAGAAGAGGGGTTACGCCTTTTGCAGCGTGGAACCAATTGTTCCCACTACTACAGTTGGGTCGGTTTGGTTGGCGTCGGTCATTGTTTATCTGAATTTGACGATATGTGCGATCTGTGGCATCACAACCAAATTCAGTGACGTCAGCAGATGAAGTTCATTATTTCCCATACGATGCGTGGCGAGCAGGAGTAGTAGGTACATTGATTCTGTATCGGTGGTTTCATCATAAGTCTTGCAGTATGGCGTGCAGATCTAGTTTATTTATCTCCACAAATATTACTGCAAAAGGCGAATATTCTGCTAAAAAAATTAACAAATATGTAAAGAAAAATGTTTTGGTCAATTATTATATTTAAACTAAAAATGCACAGGTAGTCGATATATGCCGATTGTTTCCTATTGCCTCGCGGTAAACGAAACGATATATGTTTCGTTTGACAAAGTAACATCTTTAGACGTTTTTGAAGCCATCTGGGTAGTGAAAATGACTTCTATTGTAACTGTTATGGATTGTCCAAACCCTATTATAAAGGTTTTTTTTTCAAATAAATGGTGTTATATTAGTCTTAAACTTAATGGCTTTGACGTTTTATTGACGTACTATTAAAAAATACCAAACAAAATTTGAGGGTGATTCATTATATTTGGAATATCAAAAACGTGTCTTAATCAACTATTTATTATCGTTGATTCATGTCGTTACATTTTCAAAGATGATCAATAAATACGCGATTAGCCATATTAACGGTCCAAATATTTTTTTAATTGCTGAAGATATTTTATTTGTGAATATTCATATTTCCTTAGATTTCGCTTAATCAAGGTTGTTAACCAATAAACAGATGAATTAAAATATAATAAATTAAAGTGGAAAATGTTTGAAAACCACAATAGTATTCATCCTATTGAGGTAGATCACATCATCGTGTGCACTAACTTCTGTATGTGACAAGATGTAGTTAGTGGTTGAGAAACTTCAATCACGCCAAATCAAAGAAAATATTCTTTGAAATAAACATAAACAAATAACTAATCGTCTAGATTTTTATTCCATAACAACACCAAACAATGACTGTAGGACTGTGTTCTTCGAATTTTTCAGTTACCTTACTTGCTGCAAATCGAACTAAGAAGTTATTATCGTAAACTGACCTTCGTGTCAAACACGCTACACCGTCTCAGTTGAAGATCATATTTTCGGTAACGAACTCAGAAATAATATTTAGTTTGCAATGTTGATTTGCGTTTCAACAATAATTTACACCTATAAACATGATATAAGAACACTCCGTGCAAGAGATTATTCAAAGTTCACGCAAGTCTTTAACGTTTATGTGTATTTTCTGAAGGTAAAATGATAAACGGTCGTAAATTTTAATTTCATATTGACACGGCATATTGGCCTCCAAATGAGTACGTACTACCTACTACTTAATGCGAAAGTTCGTCAAGTTGCAAAGTTTAAAACGTGGGAATAGTATACTTGTATTGACGAAGTGAAAGTAGGCCCTTTATTAAATAAAGTTTTACAACTAATACAAAGGTCTGGTAAATATTACCGGAGACTTAAAAAATAAAGAAATAACCACAACGTAATTCAACAAAAGTTTCGTATATTTGTTTGGCAAAAGTGAATTAATATTCATGGCAATGCTTTTAATAGGTATCGGAACATTATCACTATCGGGCATTATATATAAAAAAAAACTGTTATACAGCGAAAATAATAGGGCATATAAAGACAATACATATGGGAGTACCACGGTACCTCTAAAAGTTATCACTATTGGTGGTTAGATTTGTGCCCAGTTGCCGATAGAATTTCTCGCAATAAAGACATTATTATTGTTTCAATGATAAAAGCATCCAATTTTCAACTTCTCTCAAATGTCTCTATTTTTTTTCATTATTTTCGGCTCTCATCCACCTCAAGCCGGCACATATCTTTTGGTCATCAGCCCGTCTAATCAATGTGTGTCCTCGAAAAATGTTCACAGTCACTTGTAAGCCGTGATATTTTTATAATTAATTTATTGTATGGTAGAGAATTTAATTTATTTAAAGTTACATTGTTAAAATGAAAATTTCTCAGTGCGACCTTTCGACATTATATTCTAATGATATTATTATATTTGTTCTTCTTTTCAGAAGCTAATATTTTTTTGTAAAACTGTGACTTTCGAAAGTGAACTCGATTGGCAGTCTCCATCACAGCTTTTTTTTATTTCTCCTCTGAGCATTGAGAGTGATCCCTCTAAATTATTGCGACGTTCAATTCCTTCGCGGGAAGAAAGACCGCTGGGAATAGACGGAATAGAAAAATTCTATCCCCTCAAGAAGATGAATAACTTTTTTATCCATAGCATATGTTACACAAAGTTTCACTCTGATACTCTGCCGAAAACGATTTTTTTTAATATTTTGATAATGATTGATGGCGAATTTGTCAAAAATAGTCATCACAAGAACTGCAAACAGTATGCCCACCCCGTTGGAGGTTATTAAAAAGAATCCCTTATTATGATGGTGGAATCAAAAATACAACAAAGTCAATGTTAACGGAAGTAATCACCTCATCAAGTTTTCCATTGAAGTATTCTTTGTAACCATAAATGATCAGCTCACGCATTAAGGCTGCATTAAAGCCTTATGTTGACCTCAGAAATTAGGCGTATTTACTGCTCAGAGCCCGCCATAGTAAAAAAAAACAATGGACACAGCACGAGAATTTTTTCAATTAGGGATGTAATTATCATTAACTAGATACTAAACATTGTATATACGAGTAAACTGAATTAATAGTATACCTACTAGTATTAAATAAATAAAAAAAACATATTTTTGTACAATTGATTAAACTTAAAATTAAAAACGAAAATTTTACTGAACAAATGCGCTCAACTGTTTATTTTGGTTACCACTTTTGGTCTGGAGTCCTTACATTCGAAAAAATACTCTTACACCCTTATGCAAAACGGACAATCAAATTGATAGATTCCCCTTTATTAATAGACATCTGGTTATCTTTACAACGCAGACGTAAAGTGAGAATAAAGTGTTTGTTCTACTGGTATTACAGTTGAAGGAGCCCTGAAAATCTAGCTTTATAGATCTCTTCAACAAAGGTGCGGAATCAAGATACAAGCCAAACTCGTTTCACGTTGTACACAGTTGCCATTTTTTCGAACTTTTGTGTGATCAAAAGATCAAATTCGTTGACTAGCTGTATAATTTATTTCTTCTCTCCCACAACATGAGCCTTTTCGAACCCAATGTTCACTCCTTCCTTTCCTTAAACAGATCTTCCACACTACATTCTTATAAATAAACAAAGGGCTTGTGGAATTTCTGTGTGAAGTAGATATAAAATAAATCTAAAAAACTCCTCACTAATTCGCTAAATAATGCTTAAGTACACTATTTTACTGAAATTCCAAACTTAAACCTTACCTTAACCATAGTGAAAAGGCATTTTACTTAAGGTCAGAACTCAAAAATGACGCGAAACGTTTTTTTCTAGCATTCTAATATAAGCAATACTACATATGATTTATCTGTAAATTTTCTATGGGTAGTTAGAAAAATGTCAACGGTTTCTAATGCATACAATTATTTTACTGTGATCCTTTAAATTCTATGAAAAACATACTATAATTTCAGTGAAAGGTGCAGTTTGAAAACCAGCAAGGACTTGATTGAACTTTGAATATTTACCTAAAATTCTTGTAAGCATTTCATAAAAAATTTAAAAGCTTACTGTTTAAGGTTTGCATTCACTGGAAACCTTAGACCTTTTTATAATTACCCGTATAGAATTACAGGTGAATCCTTTTTTGTATTTCTTGTACTAGAAAGCCAAAAAGTGTGTATTTTTAGGTGCTAACCCTTAATAGTAGTTGTTACCCGCAAAAAATCACGGGATGGAAGTTGACTTGCCAAGAAAAATATTAGCTGCTTTAATTCACCTATTTCAAAAAGAGAAAAAAATAATAGGTAGGTATTTTATGGCTTGTCTAGATTTAAAAAGATTATTTTTTTTGGTATGATCATTTTCTCAACACATCCATCAGTTCCAATTTTGAAAATTTTTCGCTCAACGGTGCGTACTCGCAAGGAAATGATGTTGTTAATTCATGTTCGCTCGGAGTTAAGGCAATCAATTGGATATCTTATAATACGTGGCACGTCACGTTGTTTACTTGGTTACTCGGTGATGGAAATAGTGGGCAATCATGTTTGCTAAGTAATCGTGTCCAAGTGACCGCAACTCGATGGGTCAAGTTGCTGAAAACCTTGAACCAGAAGTTCAAACAAACATAAGAGAATTTCTGCAGCTTGGTCAAAGTGAGTTCTATTTCTACTAATATTGAACGTATCGGCTGTAAATTGATCAAAATTTTACACATGGAGATGTTTATGGATACATTTCGCTTCACAGCAAGGTTCATCCACACTTTCCCCATTGCTTAAAAAAAAATATTATGTAAATACCGCACAAGAGTTTCAACTCTCCGGAGCCAGTGGGATCACATTATGGGTTGTATATTTGAGACGCTGAACGGTGTGGGAAGTAGAAGAAGTTCAAGTTCACACAGGGCAATACTGAGAGAATCTACCACTTAAATGGTCTAAGCATTTGACTTTGTGTCGGAAAATTAAAGGTTCGGTTTCCGCACTTCGTGAAAATTAAGTGACGTATTTTTTCATTTAATGTACGATTGCAGCCTAGGCCTGAGTATTATTTAAAGGTATTGATGCACCGCAAAAAATACCAATTCATTTGTTATTAGAAAGTTTGTATAAAAAGGTCTTAAATATTTTGTTTTATTTTTATTAAATATAGTAACAGTGCTCAAATTTATTTGTACGAAAATTCTACCCAGTTTCGGCGCAATTGTATTTATGCCTAAAAAAAGAATATGCTTACAAAATTACAATTGTTTCACATTCGCTTTAAAATTTTTTTCACAAAAAAAATAACAGATTTACAATATATACTTAGATGGACAAGTAGATAAACCAAACGTAGTAAATATAAACGATTGAAAGCATAATCTAAGGACAATAAGTATTTTTCTCATGTATTTGAAAAGTCGTGAATGTAATAAACCTATACAAAAGCCTTGCATCCCTTTTCACCGGCCATTAATTCAAATTATTGTTCTGCGAGCCATTCTCTTTGCTAGGGATAGATCCCTACTCCACGTTTACCCGGAAATACCAATTCTAAGTGAGAAAAGTGTTCACGATCTTGTGAGTGGAGAGAAATAAATTGTTTGAGGCTTTCTTTGCTTTTTATTTGTTCGGGATCTGGCTTCGGGTGGGGTTGTTTGAAGACTTTGAAGTCCATTATAAATTACTTAGCCCAGTGAAAAACGAGATAACGTAAACGTATTCGGTTTTAAAAGATGTTGATCGTAACACATGTGCGAAGTATTTAAATTAAACCGTAAACGTAGAATGTTGGTTTCGAAAATGAATTAAAACTAATGCTCTCTATTCAATATATTTTTGGTTCTTGTGGCAATAGTAATAATAATTCGGGGAAGATTGATGAAAGAAGAAGCAGAGGAAAAGGCCGTACTTATTGGTTTCGTAATCTACACGAATGGTACGAGTACAGTTCCGGGCTGCAGCAGCTTTTGTGATGATGATTTCCTTGATAATATCCAACCTCTCATGGAAAAAGGCACCAGAAGAAGAAAAGTGGTTTACGTGTCTAGTTTTTAAAACTATGTTTTTTATTTATTTTGATTAATTTTAAAACAAAAAAAGTTCAGCTTAATTGAAAAAGTATTATTTTCATTGAACAATGTTATTTTTTAAAATTTTAAGCAGTGAGCCAGCATACGAGTATAACATCACCAAATTGAGGGAGTCAAAATAATATGACAATTTTCTTGGTTAATCTTACATTGAAGAAATATATAATTAAAAGTTGAAATGGTGAATTTAAGCATTCAACTGATTCACCGATTCCTAACTACGTGTACAAGGTAGAAAACTCGCTCAGCACGCAACGATTTTTCATTACGAGCTTTGGAACTCTAGAATATTTATGAAGCTGTAAAAAGTAGGAATTATGCCATCAGGAAGAAAAATAAATAGGAAAAATACTGTTG
This sequence comes from Drusus annulatus, assembly GCA_022651775.1. NCBI lineage: Eukaryota > Metazoa > Arthropoda > Insecta > Trichoptera > Limnephilidae > Drusus > Drusus annulatus. The sequence goes on along the minus strand of JAGWCC010000515.1, from coordinate 217,361 downwards.
AAACCCTAAAAAAAACGTGTAGTAAGCGAGTCAACATAATACAAACAAACAATTCAAATAAAGGGAAAAGAATAAAAGGAACCATTGTGTTAAAATGACTCGGAGACTAAAGATGAGGAAATTGGAGCTTTGAATATCATCTATAAATAACCAGGTAATGAAAGTACAAATAACACATATTTACATATTTCCGTAGCACCACTTTTATAGTGTACTGAAAATTGATTGCTAATATAACAGGTATCTAGTTTTTACCAATAATAATACTTGGCTAAATTATACAGCGCCATTTATTTTTGGGAAATATCACCTCAAGGGCGCTTCAAGCCCTATTCAACCCATAAACCCACAAACGGAAGGTGAGGATGGTGTTTGGGTTATATATAAATTATATAGTCGAAAACTCAGGTTAAGTCGGTTGAAGGGTTAACAATTTGGCAACTGACCACTGACCATATTTCACGAAAGTTACTTATAATAAAAGCACTTTGTTTCGGAAATCAAATGTATCCTCATCATACCTTCCGCGTCAAGTAAAGTCAACTGATTTGATTATGTGATATCTCATATTTATAACTAAGACCGTTTTGCGATCGTTAACAGCAAATATTTTTTTGTTGACGTCAAAATAACTCATGCTTAATAAATTGTTTTATTTCAAACAACATTAGTAATTATCATATTATACGCATAATAAAACGACAAGAGGAAACATATCGCCGCCTTAAAGTCAAAAGAGCTGAAGCGCCAATTTGGGAAGTTTACACCAGAGCACAATTTAAACTCTTTTCTTTTACCATAAAATTCATAAGTATTCAGTACCGGGTTGGTTTTAAAAAAAAAGGTTAACTCAATGCTGTCACTAAATTACCCGAAGCGACAAAAAGCTAAAAAGTCACAAGGTCGTGTCGCTTGAATCGAGCCTTCTCTCAAATGGTTAATTTATTTTAGATGGCTGAAGGGCCACAAAAGTCTTCAGAATCAAACGAGAGTCATAGAATTCGATGCAGAAAAAGAACTGATCAAACTGCATATTCAACTCATTTTTTTGGTGTCGCTTCAGCCCTTTTGCCTTTTCAGCGATGATATTATTATTGATGATTGAACACTGGGTGATTTCGCTAACCACCCGGCTTACTTCTAACTATCCCACTTACCTAACCTAACTAACCTAACCTAAACTCTGAGTTATCGCAACAACCTTCAGACCCGCCGTCCCAGAATTAATGTATCCTATAACATCATTAAAATACTATCATATTTCCCATCCTAAAGATTTAGGTCCAAAGAAATCGTACAATAACGTATATATTGACTAAACCATAAGTCTTGTAACGTGTTTCTCAGGTAGGTACTATTGAATGTTCTGATGAAATCTTTTAATCCTTCCAGGTGTTGTAGCTGGAACAATTAAATGATTTCTACAAACAAAAAGATAAAAGCCACTGTTTAACATACTTCTCCTGTAAGTACTTGTATTTATCTGTAGGTCGACATGCACTTATTTTGTGAAAGCTCTCTTCTGAGTATAATAAATTAAATGTCAGACGACAGCCGTTGAACACTACGGGGGGTAAGGTTACCTGGGTATAAAATATTGGTACGAGAATTTGCATACCTGATTTAAAAGCGGCGACAAACAGCCGGGCTTCGGGAATGGATGAACTGACACTCATTTATAATGTGGTCGCTCTGATTACGTTACCATAAGAATTTATGCGAGCGCTTTTGAGAAAGTCGAAATTTGTTAAGCAGAAATACCAAAAATGGAGGGTGGTCGATTACTTCACTGTAGTTCGGAATTAAACAAGAGACCTTTTAGCCACTATGGCCGAGAGCTTAAAACTCTACTAAATGTTGAGATCATTTATTCAAAGTGAAATTATCGGGTTGGGTTAGGTTACTTTTATGCTACCTGCATTTTAATCCACCATAACCAAAAATATCTATTTCCGATGCAATGACTAAAAGGTTGAAATGGCTTCAGTCGTGTTTGGTGATTAGATCTGAATAGGTAAGTATTTCACTCTCTTAATCCTCATCATACTCCAATTGGAGATACCATACTCTTACTAGCTCTGGACATATGGGAGCAGTTGGGACTCTTGTGCGGTATTCACATAAAATAAAAATAATCACCGATACCAAAAATACATATTTTCGACACAATGATAATCCTTCGTATGATGGAATCTCCTACCGAAATTTGGCTGTAATTAAGGCAATCTAGCAAGCCTTAAATATGATTTAATTCGTTGTAGAATATTATCAAAAGTAAATCTGAGTATCCTTCACTTTGGTGTAATAGAAATCCAAGAAGTTTAAAAAATAACCTCATTTCTATTCTTCTCTCTACCTGTCCCCATGTCTGCAATTGTTTTTCTCTCTTTCACCTGACTCAATAAATTCATATACATTTAAAAAAAAATAATTTTTTTTCAAATAATATTAATAATATAGTCTAAAGTATGTTTAAATTTGAATTCAAATGATTATTTTTGATTGATTAGAAACGATAAAAAATAACCATTTGAAATTGATATAATCAAAAAAAGTATTATGCTTACAATAAAAAACACATAATTATTGTTCGTTGATATTGATATAAAATGTCATTTATTTTTATTTTTAAATGAAAGCGGTAAATATTATATAGACAATATATAAAATAGTAACGTAGACGTCGAAGACAATAAAGAATAATCACCTCAAATACAGTATTACCAACACCGAAAATTTCTAGTATATTTCTCCCCTTTTAAAATACAAGTTCTTTCGTTTACGTCAATAATGTTTGGCTAATCTACGGCGTTCTACTTATGAAATCCGTGTGAAATTTAAAAGCGGAAACAAAATATCGAAGACGAATTCGATGAAATATTCACACACGCCGTATTATTGAGTCGGACTCGTGTTACCTACATTTCACCTGAACCTATCGCGCATCATTCGGTTCATTATTGATAGTGACACGCGTGTATTAACGTGTCTAAGCGAAACCAAAGTCCCTACGTCATCACATCGGGCTCTGGAGGTAGTCAACCAAAGGGGTGTCTATAAAGCTCTTGAAATATGTATTGGTTTTATTAATTATTACTTGTGAAGATAGAAGTGGTAATGAAACAAATTGATGCAGGTGTCGTCGGGCAGGTTTGACGATGGTTGAAAGGGTGTTTGAAAGAGCCAAAAGTTTTTCGGGCTGAAAAAAAAAACTCTTACCTATGCTCCTACATGAAAAAAAATCTAAGAGATTTCACATCTACCTATTTTATTTTCAATCGTGTAAATTCTAAATTTGCATGTAGAGGTACTGCAAAACGAAAGTTTTTCATCAATATTTCATAATGTGGTTTTAGCCTTTAGAATCTTATAACCTTCTGCGTAGCAAACAGACGAGGAAAAACATAAAATCAATTGTATTTAATTATATAATTATAACGGTGGTTTTTTTTTAAGAAATAAACTTTAACAAAATATTTTACAATGGAATTCAAAAAAATTATATGATTTTTTTTTAAATTTAACTTGATAGTGATAAACACACAATTTAAATACAAACGCCGTTGAATATGAACATTTTAACCCGTTAAAATTTTGAATATGAACATTTTAACCCGTTAAAAAATATTCATATGTATTTTATATAAATATACATATTTTATTTAAAACTAAAAAATGTTTATTATACATACATTTAACCTCCTAATACTATAAATATTGTGAATAATAGACACTAAAAATGGCATAAAATGTCTACCAAGCTTATTTTACAATGAACCCATGATATTAAAACAAAACTTATTTTTTATTTCCCAAAAGCGTAAAGCTCTAGAAAACTATTTACTTGAGCGTATCGCAGAACCGCTGTTTGGCCTCGAACATCCGTAAACATCATTATGTATACTAATAATCATCCTAAACTAACTAACTAACTAACTAACCATCACGCCGTTTCCCCGCAGGGGTAGGCAGAAGAGACGGACCGCCAGACAACTCTGTCTTGGCACACACTTCTTGCTTCATTTACATTCATACATCGTCTCATACATACTCTTCTGTTATTCTGACTCTTCACACGACCCGATTCAAGTATTTGATTTACTTGATCGTGCCATGTCTTTCTCGGGCGTCCTCGACTTCTTCTTCCATTCACTTTCGCATCATATATTCTTTTCACATTCCTTTCTTCGTTCATTCGCTCTACATGCCCAAACCATCTAAGCGTCCCTTTCTTAATCCTATCCATTACGCTCATATCAGCCTTGCATTCTTTCCGGATATCCACATTTGTAATACGGTCATACATGGTTTTACCGCACATCCGTCTCAAAGATCTCATTTCCACAGCATTCAGTCTAATAATCATCCTAAAATTAAAAATTAAATAACTAATTTATTCAATTATCCAACCAACAAATTTAACCAAGGTTATGGAGCATAATGGCCACCACACAAAGAGCCATAGAAAGAGCTACGTTAGGTATTTCCACACGAGATAGAAAGACGATTGGATAAGGAGCAAGTCTAAGGTGACCGAATTAACCATCACAATCTCTAACCTCAAATGAAACTATTCTAGACATGTGACAGGACTAACAGATGATCGTTGAAACCACAATATGATCGCAGGGCGTCCGGTTAGGAAACAGGATCAAATACGGGGTGACGATCTGAAGCGGACAAGCTGCGGAAATCTTGAAGGAGGGCTATATTAAAAGGAAGCCAGAGGGCTCTTGAATAAAGAGAAACAAAAATGAGCGAACAAATACATTAAATCGACTGCTTTGAAATGAACAAGACTCTAATGTTCTTTAATAAAATACTACAGCTTTTTCACAATTGAATAAAGACTCTTTGCGCTTCCGTGAAAATTTCAATTCTTTTGCCGTTTTGCCTCCAGTATATTCTTTATTCCATTACTTTATTATATTACCAAAAGTGAAAACACCCAACAAACTGAATGTATTATTTACTATTTATTACGCCAAAGCTTTACCAATATATTTGAGTTTGTCATATCAACCAAAACTTTGGGTACATCTTCATTGCGCCCTCCTGAACAATTAAGTCAATTTGAAATAGTCAAAGCACAATCATTTTTTTAAAGATCATTTGAAAGTAGGTATAATCATTAATGATAATTAATAATTAATACTTGAGGTTTCCAGTGAATATAGTTCTTAAAAAGTAATCTTTTAAATTCATTATGAAATGCATAATGGAATTTTAGGTAAAACGTTAAAAAATGCCGTTAAATGCAGGTAAATCATTTGTGGTATGCTTGTATTAGAATACTACAAAGTGACGGTTAGCGTAATTCGTGGGTGCTGGCCATTAGGGGTTGATTCAACAACTGAATCATTTGACCAAAGTATTCAAAAACAGTGTAAATCTTTGTCGAATCTGTTGAATAATTATCTAATCATAAAGAGTGTACCTTATTCTAAAACCTGTTTAATTTTGAATTCATATTTTTGATTTGTACTATTTTTAAAGAGTTGAAAAAATTACATTAATAGTTTTCAATGAAGTACGAGATCGATTAAAAATGTCGTTTTCTAATGAGGTATCGGTGGCTCAATTGGCAGAAGCGTTACTCCCGGATGGAGTTGAGGTTCCGAGTTCGAGTCTCGATCGCGACCGTTTTTTTTTCTGTTTCATATTTACGTTGAAGATTATTGATATTATTTCAATAATTAATATGAAAAACAATATTTTTTTGTCTTAAGTTTATACAAAGCACGTGGGTATATTAAAGATACTTGGTAGTCACCTTCTAATAAAATCGTTTGCTTTTAAATACACCATTTATATCATAAAATCCAAGCAGGTACCTGCCGACCTTCCTCTGGTATTATCTGCCTACCAGAGTGCCCCATATCAAACATCCCATAATAGGGCTTGTTTGCATTGGATCATTGGTTCGGCGATAAGGCTTTTATCGGGACATAATCAAAACAGCCGATAAGGACTCCGAATGACATGCCAGGGATAACCTGCCGATACTTTTGACCCGTTGTTCGAGCTGGTTCATAATTTGAAAGTTTGTGATGATGTATTCAAGTTTATTGTTCAATCATCTTAAATCTAAGCTTTTGATTTTTAAGGCTGGGGATTAAGATTGGGTAATTAAGTTCATAACACGATGTTTTTGTTCATGAAAAAACTTTTGGAACGTTATCTTCATAAATTGAATGAAAATAAGAAAGAAAAAAAAAGAGTTTATTCTAAATCCATTTTTGATATCGCCTAATACCATGCAGAGCCTGTGTACATTTCGAACAATTAACTGAATGCTTTGAACTTTTACTAACTAACCATCACGCCCGCAGGGATAGGCAGAGAAGGCGGACCGCCATACAACTCTGTCTTGGAACACATTCCTTGCTTCATTCACATTCATACACCGTCTCATACATACTTTTCTGTTATTTTTTTAAATTATCATACCCACAATAACGTCAATTTGCTTCACTAGTTTTACTCCATTTTTTTCTACCCTAGGTCCGACAGCACGGGCAACAACCATTATATGTATTTGTTAATGTAAATATGTTAGTTGTAAGTCACTAGTTATAAGTATTAGGCATAAGTTAATATTAAGTCTTAGTTTTAATATTATGTTAATTATGCTGTAAAGCGCACTTGAGGTGATATTTCTGTCACGAAAACGGCACTATATAAACTAGTCAATTATTATTATTTACATAGCCCGATTCAAGTGTTTGATTAACTTGATCGTACCGTGTCTTCCTGGGGCGTCCCCGACTTCTTCTTCCATTCACTTTCGCATCACATATTATTTTTACATGCCTGTCTTCGTTCATTCTCTCTACATGCCCAAATTATCTTAAGGGTCCCTTTCTTGATCCTATTCACTACGCTTACATCAGCCTTGCATTTTTTCCAAATACGGTTTCAAAAGTTGCCTTCGTATAGATCTTTTTACTCGTATTCGCATTTTAAGATGACTGCTGTTTCACTTTCTGAAGGTAAAGTCAAACTGTTCCTTTCGAATTCATAATTTAAAAAGTTTCACAAAATAAACACAACAATTTATTTATAAAAATACCATTGAACTGTCATTTAAGTGCTTGTTTCAAAATTTATTAAATCCTTAGTTAATGTTTTTTTTAATACAAACTCCATACAAGTGGCCCTGGGGGAAATAATTTCTCTCTTGGCCTATGTCATCTCTGGGGATGGTGTATGTATAGTACACAAATTTATTATTTAATTCATATTTTACCTTCGATATTCAAATAATATTAATCACATATTTTTAAATTAAAACTTACCTATGAAAAATGTTACGCTTAGCGTAAGGTCAGATTGGCGAAGAACTTGACTTGTAATAATGGCTTATGCGCCTAATATAATGACTTACGTCCAACTTAACTAACCCAACTCAGAACCGACGCGTAAAAATCTAATAAGAAAGATGGACAGAAAATAAAAAGATTACGACCGAGATTTTAACTCGGGACCTTTGCGACCATTCTAGTTTTTTTTTTTTGTTTTTACGTGAATACCACACAAGGGTTACAACTGTTCTCAACCATTCGGAGCCAGTAGGACTATGGCATCCCCAATTGAGGTGTGTTGTGAAGCCAAAGGTAGTGAAGAAAGAAAAGAGATGGGAAAATAGGAAGTTTGGGAAGCATCTGGCTATTCAGATCTGGTAACCAAACACGGCTAAAGCCACTTCGAGCAACGCTTCGATTCTGTACGGTTGTATTTCTCCAGGGCGATACTTAGAGTACCTACCAAATACTGAACTATTTCAACCAAATTTATCATCGTCATTTTAATCAATCTCGTACTACTTGCAAATATTTGTTTTTAATTTTAATTTTTACGATTTTGGCAACCATCTATTTTATTCGTGAGAAAAATTCTATCCGAACACAATTGCAAACTTATATGAGGATTTGGGTAGAATTATCCATTTTTGTTAACGGAGGATAATAATAATGAAATGGATAATAACACATTATTTAAAAAGATTAGATTTTGATCAAAACCCGCAGTGAAGTAAAGCTTTACTAAGTCATTTTAAAAATGTTCAATCAATCACCTAACGCAAAACAGTCATGCCTCTACTTGTAAAATGATATTCCAGAAAGCTTACCAATAACTGAAAAAATAATTTAAATTAGAATTACATTTGTGGCATTAATGTTTATTAAAAAAAATATGTTTGAATAATATCAATAATCAACAACACAAATATGAAACAGAAAATAAAAAAAAGACAATGGTCACAACCGAGACTCGAACTCGGATCATATACTCTATCCGGGAGTAACGTTTCAATCAATTCAGCCACTGGGACCTTTAACTTAAACTGACATTTTGAATCGATTCATACTATTCACTAAAGATTATTGATATTACTTTTTCAATTTTCCAATTTCTCCAAAGTTGAAAAAATTATATTAATAATCTTCAGTAAATAGTATGAGATCTATTAAAAATATAGCTTTCTAATAAGGTCCCAATGACTGAATTAATTCAAGCGTTATTCCCGGATAAAGTTGAGGATCCGAGTTCGAGTCTCGGTTGTGATCATTGTTTTTTTTTCGGCTTTTTCTGTTTCATATTTGTGTTGTCGATTATTGATATCATTTAAATATTTGAAAAAAGATTTAAACAAAACACTCATTAGGTACGTTTGTGTTGTGTACTGTAATCATAGATAATTGGATCAGACTTCCGTAATAAAGTTTATGGTGTTTACCTATATAAAATCTACTGCATTACTTTTAGCAAAGCTTTTGTAAAAAAACTTGCTTTTGGTTTGGCGATCACTTTCACTTAATAATTATTATTTATGTGAAGCCTTCTGAGATCCCTTTTAAGCTTATATCGTATTGTGATTCATATGAACTACTGAGGCGGCGTTACCCCACTTCAAAAGTCGCTATACATTACGTCCTCGGCGTGGAGCATTCGTATGCCGAACCCATGTTTAAAAAGGAATTCACTTAACATGTTTCAATAATGCAGAGTGAGCAGAGTACGTAACGCCCCTTCGTTGTTACGAAATAAGACAAATTGATGTGAAACTGAACACATAAGTATACCGCTGGTAGATCCGTTGAAACCCCACCCTTTTTTTTCTTAAACGACGAATATTTATATGGTATATACGTTTTATCATTAATTTATTTTTAAAGGCGAAAATTCCCTGCTTACGAATAACCTGAAAACATTTGGAAAACTAAATAAGCGGAAGATGTTGCTTGTGCAATGATATAGGACTTAGCTAGCAGATGAATTAAATTTACGACGCCCGGGTGGGAATCCGATGCGTTTGTCTAGTCAGCTACTAACCGTACTGAATGTCACTGAAGAGAAGGCCACATCGGAGTTTTGCTAAGCAGGACCATGTATACCATATAATATTATGTATATATCATCAGTTATATCTGATGACTTTTTTACAACTTAAAAAAAATATAATACAATGAAAAATAATGTTGTGTCATTTGCCTGCAACATTGTTTTTGATAATTATGTTTTATTTGTTTCGCCACCATGTCATTATTGTTGTGTGCATCAGGTGTCAATTACCTAGGCACAATATTGCGCGTAGTGCACCGTTAGTGTATACTTTGTTAATTAAAATATTATAATGTTTGCTGCGAATACATTAATTTTGAAATATTTACACTCATCTTTTTATTTGATAATACTTTAAACATGTTTCTGTAAATATTTTGTTTGTGTTCCTAATCAAATAAAATAAGTAGAAGTGTAATTTTAGGGTATTTAAAAAAAAAACTGGTACCGCACAAGAGTCCCAACTGCTCCCAAGCGTCTAGAGCCAGTGAGACCATGGCATTCCCAATAGAGGTGTGTTGTAAAATTGAAGGTAGTAGGGAAGGGAAGGAGACAGAGAAAAGGAAGGTTTGAGAGTACCAGACTCTTTGTGTTAGAATACGTGAAAGTTCTTTGAATTTATGTACCTACATGAAGAAGGTAAATTTTAATATTTTTTTTATAATCTATGTTGTGTTGATCCAATAATGAAAAGTCTACCAAATGATAAAACTCATCAACAGAGACACGCAGTTCAAAGATATTATAAAACTGTACATGCCCCAAGAAAATGAGAAAGAAAATATTACGGTTTTCGCAATCTATCTTCTTTTCTCTCTTTTTTTGTATGTTTTTGGAACATAACTGTTTTATAGTCACTATAGAACACACTCCTGGGCCTCACGGGATATTTTGAAACCTTTTTTTCTTATTCTGTATAATGCCAAGGTTGAGTGACAAAGGCAAGACTTACCATGGCACAGAGATCGTACAAATATACGGAAAATATGTGTTGGTATTTTCCTAAACAATCAACAAGTCGCATCAAATCATCACAAGCGTCTGATTGAACAACATATCCATATAATATTACAATATAGTGACAAACTCCAACCCCCTTACTTATAAACGAGGTGTAAATGTTACGCGTGTTCAAAGGTCGGAATAGCGATAAACTTGCTTTAAAACCACGGTTTATCTGTCTTATTTAATGGCCTACGTCCGGTGTAACTAAACCTACGCTAAGTCGGCGCGTAAAAATCTAATGAGTAAAGGCTGATTCACACCAACGTCCGGATCCGCTCAGTGACGATATTGTTCCGCATGAGAGCTTATTGATATGGTATGAATATCAATCAAGGAGTATGTGCCAAGACAAAGTTCTGTGGCAGTATATTCTCTCTGCCCACCCTTGTGATATTTAACTACTTATTTAGTTAAATAATTATTTTGAATTGTAAAAATACGCACATTTTTTTTACAACCATTTTTTTTTATCACTAAATAATTTTTTTTAATCATTAACTATTAAAAATATTATTTAGTGATAAAAAAATGGTTAAAAAAAAAAAAAACTGCGATGTAAGTATTTTTGTACTTCTAAATTATTATTTAACTAACTAAGTAGTTAAATATCACAAGGGTGGGCAGAAGCATATACTGCCATACAACTTTGTCTTGGCACATACTCTTTGATTGATATTCATACCATATCAATAAGCTCTCTTGCGGAACAATATCGTCACCGATCGGATTCGGACGTTGGTGTGAATCAGCCTTAAGACGGCTGTACATCACAGCATCGCCTATAATAACGGTTATTCCACACTTTATGTCTATGATATACTGCGCTACCTACGAAGTAAACTGCAAAACCTTAGAGCAAGAATAGAGCAGGAGGGATAGCTTTGCGAAACAGTGTAGTAAGGATTGTTGATTTTTTCCTGACTCGGGCATAGCTAGGGTTTTCATGGACACACCCTTTTACATCCATTCATAAAGCATGTTGACATAATGTTTTGTTTATTTGTATAATATTGACGTACTCCACGGTCGAGTGGTAAGACGCTCGACTACGAATCCAAAGGTCGCGGGTTCAAACCCGGCGTGCGCCAATAACTTTTAGTCAATTAACATGTGTCATAACACATTTAATTCATATAAAAAAAAATAAAAAATGGTATATTTGCGGCACGTTCCAGAGTGGTAGATACTCTGAGTATCGCCCTGGTGAAAGACCACCATTCAGAATAAAACGTTGCTTGAAAGGGCTTTAGCCGTGTTTGGTGACCAAATCTGAATAGCTAGGTACTTCCCAACCTTTCCTTCCCAATCTCCTTCCCTCCCCACTACCTTCAGCCTCACAACATACCCTATTTGGGGATGCCATAGTCTCACTGGCTCTAGACGGTTGGGAGCAGTTGAGACTCTTGTGCGGTATTCATATTAAAAATATTTTTTGTAGTATTGTTAAAAAAATACTTTTACTCTTTCTTGATTGTTAACTAACGGGTAACCGGAAAATATAGGATAAAAAGTTGTGCGATTTGAGTTATCGTCGGGTAAAACTATTTAGATCTCTCTCTAAATATGTTCTTACTCCAAGTGCAAAAAAAATTCCCTCAGCGATTCCGAAATGCGTGTTGTTACAATCGCTCCTAATGATAGATTCTCTATAAGAAACTGGCTTATAAATCGTGGCTGTGCACATTTCATGCATTTGAATTTCAATTGTGAGATTGTGACTTTGAATCCTTCCGTAGTGCATACAAAAATGGTACTGTCATTACGGTACGTCAGTTTGAATTTAATGAGGTTGATGTTGAAGTTTCATAGGCCTAACAACATATCGTCGCCGGAAAGGCAGAAGGACTGAAACGCTATTTTGGGAGCTTACACCAGAGCACTTTAAAGTTTATTTTGTTTTATAATAAAATTCATATATCCTAGGATTTAGAAAAAAAAAGTTTACTCAGGTAAATCAATGCTGTCACTGAGTTACCTGAAGTGACAAATAGCTAACAAAGTCCCAAACTTTTATATATCTGTTAATTTTTAGTAAGTGTTACATATTTGTTAAAGATGTAGTGACGTTTTATGTAAAAACATGATTTGAAGATGTTTTATTTTGTATATCGTCGCCGGAAAGGTAAAAGGGCTGAAGTGCCATTTTGGGATGTTTACACCAGAGCACTTTAATTTTTTTTTTGTTTTACAATAAAATTCATAAGTCTTCAGCACCTGGTTGGATTTTGAATAAAAAAGCTCACTGAGTTACCTGAAGTGACAAAAAGAAAGTCCCAAACTTGTTTCGCTTGAGTCAAGCCTTCTCCCAAATGGTAAATATATTTTAGATGGCTGCAGGGCCACAAAAATCTTCAGAATCAAAGCATTCGATGCAAAAGAAAAAAGTGATCAAAACTGCATGTTTAACAAAATTTTGGCCAAACTGTCGCTTAAGCCCTTTTTCATTTCCTGCGACGATATATTTACCAGATATGAATAAGCTGATACCTACTTCCTAGCCTTACTCTTCCGCATCTTTTCCCCCTTCAATTCCTCCAGCCTCATCACATAAAAAAACACATGTTTCATTTTTTAAAATTTACGTTGTTACCAAGCGTAGTTTCTTCATTAAGCCGTCGTTGTAGTATTCCGACACTTATGTAAAAAAGTGCAGACGCTTTAAAAAATAATAATCAAGAAATTATTAAAATCGTGCGGGAATCTCGAAAGCTTTCTTCGGGCACGTCTCAGCGAGATTTTGAGGACTCTTTTGCAGCCATTACTCTCCATTTGTCTTCTCTTTCTCATCGGGAGAATTATTTACCACGACCGCCTCCGGAGATATAATTAAGTCGAGGGGATTTGCTTTCTTGTCACGTAGATATTCCAGTTATTACTCGAGAGATAAATACCCCCATCCCTCAAATATGTGGAGAATTATCAATATTGTTATAATAAAGAATGTACAAACAGGTCAAATATCTACGGACTGATTGTGTTATCTTTCATTAATTGTAATTGATGCTTCGATTGTATGATTAACTAGTGATTACTAGTTTCACAACTCTTCTTTCGACATCGTTTTTCTTATTGAACCAATGAAATCAATGGGATAAACGATATATTGCTTATCTTATATTTTGCAATTAAACATACATTTCAAAGTTACACAGCTCATTTGAAAACCGACATTTTAATGACCGCAAATATAAAAAAAATCGCAAGGCAGAAGGACGGTACGGAAGTATACATTCATCACTTACAGGTACATGCCAATTAATTTGGCAATGCTATAGTACACGCATCTGTAAATACAGGTATGTTCGTATTATGTAATTGTTGAGAGTTATTTTAAATAGTGCAATGACAAGATGCAGGACGACCTCCGTGGCAGAGTGGTTAAGATCCTCGACTACGAATTCAGAGGTCGCGGATTCGAGGCCCGTCATTTTTGTTTTTTGTTTTACGTTAACACCGCACAAGAGTCTCATCTGCTTCCAACCGTCTAGAGCCAGTGAGACTATGGCATCCCCAATAGGGGTATGTTGTAAGACTGAAGGTAGTGGAGAGAGGAGGGAGATGCGGAAGGGGAAGGTTGGGAAGTACCTGGCTATTCATATCTGGTGACCAAACACGGCTAAAGCTATTTCAAGCAATTTTTCAATTCTGAATGGTGGTCTTTCATTAGGACGATACTTGGACTATCTACCACTCTGGATCATGCGAAAATATAATTTATTTTATTTATGTGTAGTAAAATATAAAAATAAAAATATATAATGAAACTTATAAAACAATACAAATAATATTTGCGCCACGGTCCACTGTGGTAGATAATCAAGATATCTACTCTAAGTATCGCCCTAATGAAAGGCTATCATTCAGAATCAAAACATTGGTTAAAGTGGCTTTAGTCGTGTTTGGTGACCAGTACTGAATAGCCACGTATTTACCAACTATTCTCTTTCCCACCCCCTTTTCCTTCCCTCTTCCTTAGCCTCTCAACATACCTCAATTGGAGATGCCATAATTCCACTGGTTTCTGACGATTGGAAGCAGTTGGGACATTCACATTTAAAAAAGTTATGTATTTTTGTATTGTTCTCTAAAAGTGAAAAATTTGAACTGAATATTTTCTTCACAAAATTTTTTATTCTGTGCATTTTTAATGAATAATTATTAATTCATATATAAAGTGGTTTGTAGGAAGGCAATCATTAATATTTTGGATATTAAGTGCTAGGTATTACATTTATTCTGTCAACGACTTTTAGTTTAACTGTGCGATTTTTTTTCACTGCGTTTTTAAGCATTTCCATTGGGACAAAAATCAAGTTTTTTTTAAATACGTACTACATAAGATTATACAATGATACTATTAATTACAAATCATATTATTTAGTATCAGGTTGAATATATACTATTTAGATTCTGACAGTTTTACAAAATTAATTGAAAATAAAAACATTTAGTTCATAAAATCAATTTTTGAATTGAATCAAAGCAATTTCTGCTTCGAATGTTTCGTGTTATAATATATCGTCAGAAATTGTATTAGTTCACTTACAGATGCTACACAATCTGGAATGTTTAGCACTCTCGGGGAAACGGCAAAATGGCAACAACCTGTAAAATATGCATAAACTTTCAGAAAAAATACCGAGTTTGGACTGCTAACAGTATTTATTACCTAGGATTTACGGTAAATGTATGGCGGGTTTAATAATACATTTTAATCCTTTACAACAAAACAGAATGTTTGAAGGGTAGTGTTTTATTATTCACAAATATAAGTTGAGCGTTTGCAGAACTCTGGCTGTTTTGGTGATATTCAAAGTTCTACCCGAATACATATTGAGTATCTGGATGATGTTTTGTCCTAAAATCGGAAAAAAATTAAAAAATCAATAATTTCTAATAGAAGTATGTTATCTTTTAAAAATTCTACTTACGTTACTTTCAGATAGAGTAGAGGTTCCGAGTTCGAGTCCCGGTCATAAACATAGTTCTTTATAGTTTCTGGCTTTTTTCTGTTTCATATTAGTTTTCGTATTAGTGATTATATAATATTTAAAATATAAAAAAAATTATTAATGCTTCAAAGTTATTTCCTATTATACATTTTTCAATCAATATTTTATCCTTCGCTAAATTAATTTTCAAAACAAAACATCTTGACGTTAAACCACCACAAGCGTGTTTCACATTTTAGTCTATGCATTTTGTAAATAAGATTAGAGGATTTGTGAAAGGTAAAATGAAAATAATGTATTGTTATAAATACCCCAATCATTAATCGACAATGGACAGTCTTGTTTTCCCGGCAGGCCAAAGGTTTGCGAAAGTAAGTTATACCGTGAACCCAAACCAGTTAAAATGTAAGGATTACAAAGAGTCTTACCAAAAAATACAAATCACCTGTTTATCGGAGGCACGAAGTCATTTATTCCGGTTTTCCAGAACAACACGTTTGTGGTTGGGCAACTGTTAACACTTTTTTTGTATTTCAAAAGCTTACATCGAAAGAAAAGGCTAACCAGGTTTTCAACACGTTTCACTCAGTAACGAAGTATTGCGAATGAAGAGATACGAATGCAAGGCAGATGTAAACGCAATTAACAAGATTATGAAAGGGAGACTTACGTGATTAAGACAAACCGAAATGATGCTTAAGTGAATCGGATCATACAAAGAGTTTCAATATACGAGTATGTGAATATACTAGTGTTTGGTAATATAGAGTTTTGTGGGTTTTAATTGTACTGGGAAATGTCGTGATGGTTAGTTAGTAAGTAAATGAGATCATGTTGTATCGTGGCCGTGCACCACTTAAAATAAATTGTGCGATAGTTTGTGTTTGAACACGTGTAATTTTAAAACGACAGCCCGTGTAAATTGGCTGGCGTGGGTAATGCCATCCAAACCAGCTGCATTTTTGCATAAAAGTGTTTGTACAGTTCTTGCATGCAAATGGTGGTATTGGCCGAAGACGCGGGCCCGCACTCTTGCCACCTGACTTTGAGTCACTTACAGATGATTATTTCTCAATGTGACGAAATTGATCCACTTTTTCCGGAAAGATATTTTAAAACTGAGTTAGAAGCAAAAAAGTCATAGGTTGAAATTTTTTTTCTGTCTTTTTAATACGTTATATTAAAATATTATTATTAAATTAGAATTAAAAATCTAGGTATATAGTACTCGTGATTGGGTGGAGCTTTGTATATCATACAAATATGGCAGCCAAATAGGAAGAAAAACTGTTTTTTTTTTTTTTTAATAATTTTTAAATTAAGAATGAGATCAATTAAAAATGCCGGTTTCTTATGAAATCTCGGTGGTTTAATTAACAGAAGCTTTACTCCCAGATAGAGTAGATGTTTCGAGTTAGAGACTTGGTCTCGACCGTTATTCTTTCTATTTTATATGTACGTTTAAGATTATTGATATTATTTCAATAATTTATATTAAATATAATTAATATTCTTTAAAAAATATGATCACAATGATTTGTTAGGCTATAAAAAGTTAATTTGAATTTTTAAATAAACTTCATTTATACAATCCAATACTAATGTTTATTGTATTGTAATATCTTTAAACACCATTAAAAACCTACTGCATTTAACAACAACTGTTAAGTAAATGACTCAAAAATAACAAATTGCTCCTACCAACCCATCAATCAACATAAAAAAATATGTATTTATGCACAATAGTTGATTAATAAGTGTGATATTGTATGCTATACGATAAATTATTCATGTTATTTTTGTATTTGCACACAGAAGATATTTCAGATAGTACTGCGCATAGCAAGTGTTTAAAGACATTTTATTTATCTTTGGTATTTATTCCCAGGATTTTAAAATAAAAGCAAAACATAAGCCCTACATCTCACCAGTGAGGTTCTGGGTCGAGATAAACAGCTTAACATTCAAAGTGAAAACGTTTTAATATAGAAATAAAACATACAATAATCAAAATAGACTATTAGAACAATAATCATAATACCTGCATTCTACAGTTGGGTATTAATACATTTACGGTTGACAATAATAATACTCCATCGTAAAGTCAAAATGACAAAGTATTTATAAAACATACGAAAGATAATGTTAATATGGATAAAATTAAAACCAAGATGATGGCCGTCCAAGAGTGGAGTGTCCCAATATGAGCATAGAAGAGTTTACTGTAGAACATATGTACATAATATACTGTTATTTAGCTTTGCTTGAACTGAAGTTTGACGTTGAAAAAATAATTGCTCAATTTAAGGCAACCTTCTTTATTACGAAAAAGGTCCCCAGCAAAAAGCAAGTCAAATCTAAAATTCGAGTCTTACGATGCTACGCATGATATGCGAATGAGAAACCTGGCTTCTAAAGATAAGTAATCAACATACGCCAAGAACTCCAAATGTGGATTCTGAGAAAAGTATTTAGATTAAAATGAGAATCCCTCACAGCCGATGCCCAAGTTTTGAGCTAGCAATCTGATACGGAAACTGATGACATCTGTCATGTGACGCAAGGCTTGGCCTTTTTAATAAAAAATAAGCTTAAGCTAGAGGTGGCTTCTATCATATCCTGAAATTTTTGACATAAAATATATCACCTAGGGCAGATATTACATAACTTTGTGCTTTAGGTAGATCATTTTATATAGTACAAGGTCACTGTGAAAATACGTGCATAATAATAGGTATATTTTCCTGGTTAAGATATAAACATCGAACCTAGGTGAACTATGGGTGCCTAAATTTTTTTTTATCCCATTTATTTGTAGGTCGACTTGCAGCGAAACCTGAATAAAAATATTAACAGTTTGTACCGCTGATATTTTTAAAGTGCCCATGATCTTTTTAAAAGCTCTCATCAAAATTATATGAAAGGTATATACGAGCATAATTCTTGTATTCATTAAGGCGCTAAGTGCCAATTTTTTTTTTCAAAATAGGCTTTTTATTATATTATGTTATTTTGTATAAATACAACCTTATTCTAAGTTTTTAAATAATGGAAACTGTCGAGGTTGCTTTAAGCTATTAAGTAACATTTGGTGTGCTACATATTATAATTTTATTAGACAAATTAGTATTTTGTTTTCACTACAAGCAATTTTAGATTTTGGCACTTGGTGCTTTAATTAATACAAGTATTTAAATGGCTTTGAACTAAACAATTACATTTACCATCCCATTAATTCACAGATAAAATTTTGTTTTACGGAATGTCATTTTTGATGAGCGGGAATATTTTACGCGATAATTAGAGAGATAATTATTGTTCCCAATTACAAACAAAAGCTAACCCACATACCAAAAACCTAGCAGACCAACAATTTGAATATAAAATCCATTTGTCACAAGTCACAACTGTTAAGTCGGAATGAAATTATATTAAATAATAGTGGGATGAGATGACAAAATATACGCATTTCGTTTGAAGATAATTTTCTACATTTGAATGATCTTATTATTTGTGAGTGACCTTCGCTTTTCAACCCCAACTAAGGACGCTACTGTAGAATGATACTTTGCACCTTCTTCTGCACACGCACTGGCTTTGTCTTTGTGGGATTTTTTTGATGTTGTTATATTTACACCAATCACCAGAAATAACCGGATCCTATGGCAATTTTATCACTTTTTATATTTGTGAAATGTAAAGTAATTTCGGTCACCCAAGTCTCACCTCAAATCAATAATTTCTTTCAGTGTCGCAAATGGGACGATTACTTAAAAAAAAACAATGGTAAAATTCCATGGTTTTGTCTGCGATTGCAAATTTTCCTAGAAACTGTTGGGAAAAAAGTTAGCAGAGCCCAATTTGGAGTAGTCGATTTAAGCATAAGCTTTTCTTGTTAGAAAAAATCAATAAAACCCAAAAATAATACCATTTCAAAGGCCGTTCACCTTTATCACGATTAATGCGTAAAGTAATTTAACCAATTCTCAATCTTTCTCGCGAAACGTGAAAAATGACCATGGAAATTGATATTTCTGAGGGACATTGTTAAATAATGTTGCTCCATTTGGATACAGAAATACGATTCCGGATAAACGATCGCCTTTGAAGCGAAAACTTCCACCCTCGGAGCTTTACGATACCTGACATTACGGCCATTGTGGCTGACGCGATAATGACGTCACACCGGAACTGGGGCGCCATGAGATAAACACGGCTACAGTCCGCAATAGCCAATCCGTGCAACTCCGCAAAAAGAAACGGAACAACCCCTTACGCTTGGTTTCCGGCAAAGGCTTTGATCGCGCCGCTTGACTGAGTGCAGCTCGCTTGAAGCTCGAAGAGTGTTCTAGCGTACGTTCTTTCTAATCACACCCTGAGGCATGTCGCGTAATTGTCAACAGCGTTGTCAGATATTTCCATTCATATCAAATTGGCATTATATGTTGAGTTCCCATTTCCTTTCGTATAACGTCGATCGTACACATCGGAGAATTGACAAATTAACAAAATATAGTGCTTTATTAAGTATTCAATGCACATACGCATATCATAAAGTAAACTGAATTTTTCAAAAGAACAAATTTTGTCTAGTATTGTCAATCTTTAAATTAATAAAGGTATGCTGGTACTTACTTAATTTCATAAATAGCATAATGTAATTTGGTAATGATTTCCCCGAAGAAAGAACCATTGAGTAAAAATCTTTGATATTTTTACACCCTGAACGAAAAAAATTTTGGAATATTACATTTGAATATTTGATTGCAAATATTGAACCCAAATAGGATTTTCTTCAATCTCCACTGGGTATTTACTTTCAATGATCCCCACTTTCAGTACGTACCAGTGTGAATTTCAAATTTTGAACTGAGGTTAATTGAAATTATCAAATTTTAAAAAACTTTTAAAATCCGGTGGGTGGAGCTAATTTAGTAGCCACCTATAATATATTTTGGTAGAAATTCTTTTTTTTTTAATGGATGGATTAAAACTTTTTTTTGGGCAAGTCATAACATATCCCGTGATTTTTCACGGGCAACAACTAGTAGTTATAATAATTGTAAACAGCTGTCACGCATTCCGAATGTATTTTAAAATTTAAAATTAATACTTTTTACTATTGGTAAAGCTAAAGGTCGTTTATTCTAACCAACCCTTGTTTAAAAGTATGACACATTGAAAATTAATATCTTTGGGTAGAGTACAGAAGGGATGGGGTAAAGGGTAGAATTAAGTGAAGGTAGAAATGAGTCGTCTACTTTGAATTGGCATTTGAGAGGGCAAGATTTAATTGAAAAAAACAATACAATTTTTTATTGCATTTTAATTCAAATTTACAGCACGTTTCAAAGGAAAACTATAAAATATA
Source organism: Drusus annulatus (assembly GCA_022651775.1). NCBI lineage: Eukaryota > Metazoa > Arthropoda > Insecta > Trichoptera > Limnephilidae > Drusus > Drusus annulatus. The sequence goes on along the minus strand of JAGWCC010000515.1, from coordinate 196,688 downwards.
ACCTATTTCACGCCCATGCCATTAACCCATGAGGCCTTTGAACTTAACAAAGCAACTGTAACTCACCTCCACTTCTCCATGAATACCTTTACTCTGGCGATATTCTTCAACCCCCTGACTAAAGTTTTCACTTTCTTCGTAAGTTGTACATTATATTCAAAGGAGATTAACTTATTTAAAAAGTCAGAGATTTAACTAGTCAAAACTTAAAGCAAACTGCCTGCAGGCATGCATTAACCCCATGCTTAAAATGTTGTATTCATGTACCTTTCAAGATTGTACACGAACTTTGAAACCTAGAGATTTATGTGTAGTTTGACTTACAATGAAAAACAAATATAAAACGCTGAAATTTAACTTGAAAGGTGTGGTTTCATGATTTTAATGAGTATATGAATATAAAATGAAAACCATGGCATTTAATAACGGCTTAATTAGCAAGATATTATTCCATGACAATATAGCATGCTTTGATAATTAGTACAGTATAATCATAACTACTAGCAATTAATAATATAAAATTGTCTTTGAATATCAAGATGGCAGCACATTCGTTTGTAGTTTTCACATGGATACTTCCGTAGCGAATATGTACGACAGATGCTTTTCCGTATTAATACTCAATCGGATGAAGAAAAATGCATGAAATTGTGAGACAACGGCATCCCCAATGGAGGAATGTTGTGAGGCTGGAGGGAGTAGGAAGGGAAAAAATGGGAGAAATAATGGTTTGGAAGCACCCAACTGTCTTGATTTGGTCAGCAAACATGGATAAAACCATTTTAAGTAACGTTTCAATTCCGAATGGTGATCTTTCACCAAGAGAATACTGGGAGTAGAAGCCTACCGAATATTTATATCGATATGTCTACCACCGTGAGATAAACACATTATTATTTAACTAGGTGTCATCCGTGAAAAATCATAGAATTTTGAGTCAAGAACTTGACTTACCCAGAAAAAATATCAGTTGCCTTAATTCACCCATTTATAAAATATAATAATGTCTGCTAAAATGCATTATAGATATGTACTTTAAAAAATATTTTTTAATATGATAATTTTCTGAACACATTTGTCAGTTCCAAATTAGAATAGTTCACACTCTTAAGTACGTGCATACTAACAAAGTAAATTATTTATAGTTATTTAAGTATATTTTTATATTATTAGCATATTAATTTATTTCAATGAATAAAAATAAACTCATTTTGAAAAATGTTATCATAAATATATAACGTTTTGATAAACGATAGTTGGCCAGTAGAATTCGCTCTATATTGTATTAAGTTGAATGAATTTTCCACGACAAGATGGAAAGGAAAAAAATCCTCTGACGTGATTTCCCCCGGGTCCTAGACAAACACCAACACATGCGTGCTTAAGAGCATATATTTCTTTAAAAGTAAAAACAGCATCCGTGGGATCGGTGATAATTCCATGTCTCGGGAAATGAATATACGGATACGTCGTTAATAAAAACTGGCGTCACATTTTAGGAACAAATGTTTTGTCTCATAAAATTTTATAATTTGACAATTAGTGTCTACTCGGGCGGAAAACGGGAAAAAAATCTTTTAGAAAATTTTCTCCGTATTGAAAATGATTGAAAAAAAGGTGTATTGTCTTATTTTTTTACTGGTTCATGAATATTTCAAGGCATAAAAGCTCGTGAAGTTAAAACTTGCTGCGTTGTCCCGGAATTTCTACGGAGAAAATGCTGTGCGAGTTTAATTTTGTAGAACTCGCCGTTCAAGAGATTTTGCCACTTCATCTCGCAGATTGGCTCCTTTTTAACTTCTAAACTCATCTTTATCCACTTGTATTTTTCGGATCTGGGAGCCTTCGCCTCAAAAAGACGCCCCCAGGCGTCCCTGTCCTACGCTACTTCGGAGACTTCCGTCTACAGTAGGCTAAGCCTCTCCTAGCACAGCCTTTGGAGTTGCCTACAACTGACCAACCTTCCCCTGGAATCGCACACAATGTGTTAGATGGAAGTCGATCTTCTGGTATTCCTAGTACGTGGCCAAGTCACCTCAATTGCGACCTTTTTTATGAAGAGCAGCAAAGGTTCGATGTCAAGCTCATCTCGAATCGTCGAGCTTCTTACTCTATCAAAACTTCCTGTAACCTATTAAATAATATATTTTTCTTATTTTATTATTTTTTATATTTTTGTAGAAAGCAAGTTAACGTTTTGCCTTTTTCATTTCGTATTATCTGTCTGTTTTTATTTGTTCCTTTGTTATAATTAAAATGTTATTGAAGTGTTTTTTCACGGTTTATTTTATTTTATTTTATATTGTGTTCTCCCTTTGTACGTATATACTCGTATAACCGCACATTTTGTATTTTTTGTTAAGTTTAATTTTTTACCCTGAAGATGCCTAGGCTAAGTGAAACCAGACGTTCATTAACATTAAAATAAAATATATGGTGCTTTACAAAGTAATTATTCCGTTTTCATTAATACATAATCACATGTAAAATTAATAACGCTGACAACCCTTTTCTATGGGGTGATCAGAAGTAAGTTGGAGTATGCTTGTACTCTCTAGGATTCACATCAGACCATATATATAAATATTTTATAATAGATTTTTTAAAAAATCTCAATAATGTAAACATGCGTTCGCACAGAACATACCACATCTTCATGCATCACTTGGAACTACTAGAGGAAACACATAATCAAATCTTAGAGACTAGGCGTAGTGCTGGTCGAATGACCACAGGCTTCAAAATTATAAACCACTTCATTGATTGTCCATACCTCTTGGCATGCTACTGCTTATCCGTACCTAAAAAATACTGCCGCAGCAGAAACCATACCATGTTTAGCATGCCAAATAATCGGACTGATGTTTTGGCACATCATAATCATGTATATGGATATATTTACCGCAAGATAAAATATGTATAAAGTACTTTAATTCAAATAAAAAATTAAGAAATGTAATTTTAAAATGTTTAAATATTAAAAATGTATTTTCTGTATTTTTCCATTGAACTATAAATGGATATGATGTGTTGTACAATAATAAAAATAAAATATTCTTAAAATTGCTGTTAATATATTTTTACCGCTTAGCTAATATTTATTTGTGTTTCTCACTTACGATAAAAATACTCAGGTACTTTGGTACGATTTAATGTTTATCTAAAATCATTATTAGTCTTTCTTCAAGATTTTTACTGTTATGTATTGAGAGGCTCGTATCTATCAATTGTTTCACTATCGACATTAATACACCTATCAGTTTACAAACGCTGCGTCAGAACTACTGTAAACATAATGTATTACTAGCAAAATAACGTTTCGAAAAAGAAAATGAATAAGCCGAGAAATAAATTTTAAAATTCGTAATTTTTTTTGAGTTGTGTCTAATTACTTTGAAATGAAAATTTTGATTAACGGGCTAAGCTGTTAAAACGAAATTCTCATTAAATCTATACGAATAGAATTAATAAAACGTCGCAAACTCATAATGGATTTTAGCAATTCAATTAGGAAAACCGCCATGGGCTATTTACTTTTCCCACTCAAAATAATTTTGTAAATAACGCTATCCCTCCTAGATTACATTTATTAAAATTATATTTCTTGGCTAAAGAGACATTGCTATTCCGTTATACGGTTGAGAAGTGCGGAATGTGTTTATACGGCATAGAATTACTCACCATATTCTACTACACTTGATTTTAGCTTATGAAACTTTGAAAGTGTGTTGAAGGAATAGCGAATATTCAGGTCACCCACATTGTGCTAAAGTAATTTCACCTACTACCCGAGCCACCTTCAAAATATAATATAGTGCAGGAAGTAAGATAAATCAAACAGCAGCATTAAAGATTAATGTTAGATTTTCTTTTTACCGAAATTAAACACATCCTAGTCAACTAACTATTCTCAGCTGAGGCAGTTCAACAGATAATACATTTGACTAGTACACAAATAACCATTGGGCGGTATGTTTTATGAAGTTTTGCAGAGAAAAACTTGGATATATCGCTTTTTCACGAAGGCAATCTACCACTGTTCCTAGAAATAAGTGTTTTCTATCGGCGTATGTTTATAGTACTAGTGAATTTAAAACAAAACTAAAAATAACGGAATGTCGAATATATGTATAGCCTCGTAGTTCAGAGGCGTGCACCGTACACTAAACAGTACTAAAGTTGTTATGGACTCAGTCACTGTATGAATCTTAGTCCATTGGACTAAGTTTAATAATAATAACATATATTGTATACCTTTCCAATTGTTTCAAAGAATACCGATATCTTTCTTCATAAAACTAAACAAGTACGCGCTGGATTTCTTCATCTGGAGTCGTATTTGAACTGTTTAAAATACCTGATCAAGTTCTCGTTTTACACCATAGATAGTGATTGTGAGTAATTTTTTTTTTCACTTTTTGAAACTCGCTACTTTGATTTGATAATATCTTTGTGTTGAAAAAAATAAATGTTTAAAAACCAATTCCATAGTACGACCACAACGGGATCTGACCGTTTGCTGCTGCAGGGTCAGATACAATGCATAACACGAAGAGATAGAATACAAGTAATATAAAGACTTCCTTTAACAGGGGAGAAAAACAGTGTCGGATTTGGATTATGATTATAACCACTGAAGCTTTTTTTATATGAATACCGCACAAGAGTCTCAACTGCTCCCAACCGTCTAGAGCCAGTGAAACTATGGCATCCCCAAATGGGGTATGTTATGAGGCTGAAGGTTGTAGGGAGGGGAAAAGAGATTGGGAAGAGGTAGGTTGGGAAGTACCTGGCTATTCAGATCTGGTCACCAACCACGGCTAAAGCTATTTCAAGCAGCGTTTCGATTCTGAATGGTGGTCTTTCACCAGGGCGATACTTAGAGTATCTACCACTCTTGAACGTGCCGTAAATATATTTTTTATTATTTTTATTTGAATTGAATGTGTTATGAAACATATTAATTAAATAAAAGTTATTGGCGCACGCCGGGTTTGAACCCGCGACCTTTGGATTTGTAGTCGAGCGTATTACCACTCGACCATGGAGGCTGTCAAAAAGAAGAAGCTTCTTTTGACAAATAAAAATATTTTTATCTTTCTGTAACTTTTAATTGACCTTAGATTCCCTGTAATATTATAGTTAAACTACCAAGTTTAGCCGGAGATTTAAACAATATACAGTTGTCTTATTTTATAAAAAAATACATATTTGATAGATCTATAGAGCATGATGGTAAGACACTTTAAACTGAGAACACTTGCGTTGCCTCGCCGTGTTAATTTGATGATTTCAGAACACACTGTTTGAGAGTTATAGCTGGTACCAATATCACGCAAAACAAATATTCTGCTTTATAGTGAAGATAATATTTACGACATAAATAAGAAACGAGGAATGTAGATCTTATCATAATTCTATTGAGCTTTGAATTCAGACCCTTTCCAATCGGTTTAATTCAGCAGAAGCAAGATTAACAGGGCGAGACCAATGAATCGGATCACATTCAAGTTGAAATACAGGTGGTGTTATATAGGTGGAGCTTTGTTGGTGTGATATTGTTAAGGATTCGATAAATCACTTCGCTGGACGTTGTAAGCTATTCAACGCGATATTGGGGGAAACGTAAAAAAATCCTCAATGAGGATAATCAAATTAAAAGTGATTAATTGATTACGGCTTTCCCACTCTTCTTATCGCGAGGTATCCCTGGCCATGATTCATTATTGTTGTAGGATCTGACATTGAAACGCTTCAATGTTTTCCAATATAGTGGCTTATTACAAAATTTCACAGGGTTTTGGTTTGTTAGGAAACTTTTGTGTTGCTTTGAAAAATGTATTTTTTACCGTTTTTGTTTTAATACCGAATAATTATTTCTATTAATAATTCGAAAATTTAAGAAAAATAGTCAATGTGAATTGTTTTTTGTAGAAAATGAAGTGTCAGGTACAAAAATACACGCATTTCCGATCAATTCTTTTAATTAATGGTAAATGTGTAACCGAGTCATTAAGGCACTGGAGGCCGCTAAAACCTTTTGTAAAGTTTAGAAGGAGAACCCTAATACACTGTTAACATTACAAAATAGTTTAATCAAGAGCATCACGCATTCACCTTCAAACCACCGTATTTCTCAGGATGTGGAATTATTAAACTGTATCACCATTAATTTGGGATCAATAATACAGATTTCAGATCTATTTAAAATAAACAAGATTAAACTTTGACATGAAGCACTCACTTTGTGGAAAGACATAATTAAATTTTAAATAAAAGTAACTTTGTTTTGACACCACTTTATTGGATACATATATACATAAACCAACTCGTTTCGGCTCCACCCGAACCTTCTTCCTGAAGAAAGTGGGGTAAAAAAAATAATAAAGTGGTGTCAAAACAAAGTTACTTTTATTTGAAATTAAAAAAAGATTAGTCCAAATGTTTTGGATATATTTTTTTTTATAAAAACTCAAAAATAGCGTTTCGAAAAATATAAGATTTGATCATTTTTTCCTCTAGTTTTTCCCGTAATATTATTATTATTTATTTTTTACATACGTAATGATGGTTAAAATAAAAAGAAAGAACAATAAAAAGAAGAGCCATTAAAACCCACAAATGTATTACCTGTGTGTGTATAACTTACTGGTGATGTTAATTACATACTAAAAATAACTAACGGTTACAAAATAGGGTTATATCCCGTGTTTCTTGATACGAATCGTTAAGACTAAACTCAAAAAGTTTATGTTGCCCTTTTAAGATTTGTATCGTATTCGTTGTACTCACTGCCTTCGGGGGATATTCTATCTGGGTCACGAGGTCGAAAAATATATGCCTTAATCAAAGCTTTGACTCACTTGATCAGGCTTCGGGTTGCAAATAACACATCGTTTAATTTGATTAATTATGTCCAGTCCCATGGATGCACAAAGCGTTACAATACATCTATTTGTACAAATTAAATATACCATGTTCGGGGTCGGACAAGGAATATTTTACGCTCTATTTATGAGGCATAATTATGCAATTTGAAAAATGAAAACTTTCCTCCCCCCATTATATAGGATTGAATATATGACCGAATACTCGAAAACTCATTTACAACTCTTCATTTTTTTCATCTACTAATACATTCAGAAAACTTATTCTGCCATCACTTTAGTATTTCCAAGTGACTTGAGGTATTTTCAATTATTTTTACACGTAACAAGTGGATAATCAATAAATGCATGTGTATTCTTGTTAATTTTGTATGACCAGAAGATTACGGGTGATGCGTCTTATGCTAAAAACTACACTGTAATATTCGAATTTTAGTATACACATGTATATACGAGTATACTCGTAAATATAAAAATCAAAAGATTTTACAACTTTTTACGTAATTGTATTAAAAATACATATTTATTCTCAATGTACACAATTCACCAATCTATTTACCAGTTGGCTTCATCGAGCAATGAATAATTCAATACTAAAAAAAGCGTAATCAATTCTATGCCAAGTACCAACTATGATTTGCCCATTTTGTCCTTACGAAAATGTATTTTAAGGTTCAAACAGATAACATATGATAAATTTTGGTGATAATACGCTTCGTTTAAGATGTTGATCGTTATAAAGCATTGATAAATATAAATATTTTGTTTATTTTTATTATTATAAATCATCTTATTTTTTTTTTACTCGTAATCTTAAAAGTCTACAATACATCTGGTATAATATTGTATTTACTTAATTTTTTTTAATGTTTATTTTGGTGGAATGATTTTTATTTGAGTGGTGGGTATTGTACTTTGTCTGCCATATAAAAAAATGCAAAAAAGAGAATTGACACATCAAAATAATAAAGAAGATAACGTACAAATAGTAAAAAAAAAGAAATAACATTTAGAAGTACATTTATAAAAATATGTATATATAAATAATTAGCACTTTAATTTTGGAGGCTGGTGGGAAACTCTGGATCTTTGATGTAGAGGCGGGCTGTGCCACTGGGCGACAGCCTGGACGAGAGTGTTCTCAGATTTCCGGTAGAGCTGACTCGTTCCGACCACTCTGTGGCGCATCAAAGCATCGAACCCGTGCACCCTTCTATCTGCATTATTCATCTTTATTATAACGAACATCTGTTTATATTTTGTGCTGACAGGTGACAAAAATAAACATGTGGGAAACAGGTCTCATGCTGAGAAATGACAAGCGATTTTTTCTGCGAATTTTACGGTTTTCCGACCAAGCTAAACGTTTTATTTGCACCTATGGCAGATCTCGCGCTGAGCTGGTTATGTGCATGTCATTGATTTGTTGACTGCTTTAGCTCTCTCCTCTCTCAGAGCGTTTTGAGATGAGACAATCTGAGACAGATCAAAGTGCAGCGAGGGGCTGCACTTCTGTGATAAGTGATCAAATGCAGCACACAGCCCGTGAAATTGGATAGTTTATCTTGCCTTGCAGGCGTAGTACATATGAGTAGAGTCGTAACATTATTATTTTTTTTTTATAAAAGTAAGACAAACATTCCCGGGTTACGAATAACCTGACAATATTTGAAAAACTCCTACTGCCATCATAAAAAGCGAAAGATGTTGCTTGTGCAATGATGGAGGACTTAGCCAACAGAGGAATTGAACGCACGACGCCCGGGTGGGAATCCGACGCGTTCTCCACTCAGCTACCGACCGGTCGGTTATTACATAAACTGTTTATGTACTCGTTTTGTACTTAAAAAATTGTCTACATCATGTGAGTTAGACACCATCTCATTATTCGTTGTTTTACCAAGGGAATGTTTTTTTCTAGCTAAAAATTACTATCTAACTTCACCCGAGATTAACTTAAAAAAAAAATTCTAATTGAGCAAAAGAAACATATGTTCCTTTATACGTTTAAAATCCGTTTTCTTATTTTTTGTGATTTATCAAGGCTCCAGATATCATGATGGAAGCAACGTTTTCAGCTAAAAATAGTAGCAAACACAGTGCGACAGTTCCAGAGAGGAAAATCTTTTCAAACTTTGTGATGCCAGAACTCATCATCCGTGAGTTTTTACGTCAGTTTATTTATTTTAGGGTCAAGTTAACGAATCTACTGAAAAACTCTAAGATTTCATGTTGAATACATAACAGCACTGCTAAAGCCATCTTAAATATCCAAATCACATGTGAAGTGGGTTGATAGCTCGAGACAGAGAGCCCAATCTGAGCAATTATAATATAATGGTATATAATCATTTGAACTAGAAATTGAATAGCTAACCGGCATTGTTCCGTTTAGGAGGGCGGTTGAGATTACATGAAATTGATGTTGTATTGTTCATAATTCAAGTAACTGAAACCTTAGAAATCACATATTATTAAATTTGGAGATAGGAATATAGGAGAGATGGGTAGAAGCTTTGAAACTGGGGATTGGATGCACACGTATTTATAAGGATTCTCGTTTCTAAATTAGTGATAAATTGACTATAACGAGGACCAAACAAACGCGTAAATACTTTCAATAGTCAGTTATACTAACTTGGAATGTAACAAAGTTCTAATGGTTTTTGATTGTGTTAGGGATACTGTTAATTGCTTTCAATGTTTGCTGGCAAACTATAATGCGTGTTTGTGAAATGTCTAGCCTGCCGTCTAACTTTAAGTTTAAAATCATGTGTAGGTTCAATAACAGTGTCATTTTGTTTATCATCTGTTATATATCAAAGTGGTCTATCCTAAAAGGCAAATAAAAATGCACTCTAGAGCGAAAAGATTCGATAAACAGCGATAGTGCTGCCTAGCCAAGTCGTACATAGCTCTCACACATACACGCACAGAGTGCAATTTTAGGGGTCGATTCGAAAGGTTAAGCCTTATCACTCGAAAATGGCGTTAAACGTCACTTTGTAGCTTTCTAAAACAAGCAATGCTACAAATCTGTGTGCGAAAGGAAAAACGGAATGAGTAAAACATAAACATGTTTTGTTTTAAGCATGCAGAATTGTTCCTTAAATACATATCTTGTAAGGAAAAATGAGGTGATTCAGAAAATGATTTTTTTTTTCTTTTTTAAAAAGGACATGCTTACATACAAAAAAAACCTAGGTTTTGTTTTGGTTCTCGAACATCTGCGTTTATTGACTCATTCCGTTCTTATTTGTGCACAAACATGATTTATCTGTAAATACTACATAAATAGTTCATGATTCTACATAAGTAGAAAGTGTCTAAGGTTTCCAGTGAATGAATATTTCAACTGTACTATTTAAAATTCTATGAAAAACATACTGAAACGTCAATAAAAGGTGCAATTTGAGAACCTGCGAATACATCTCTGAACGTTTTACTTAAAATTCCAGTATGCATTTCATATACTCGTAGAATTTAAAAGATTACTGTTAAAGAATTGTATTCACTGGAAACTTCAGACATTTTCCTAACTGCCCATATAGAATTGACAGATAAATAATTTCTAGTAGGTATTATTGTATTAGAAAGCCAAAAACTGTTTATTTTTGGGTTCTGACCTTTAAGGTCAAACTGTGATTACATGAACCACCAATAATAATGTGATTGTGAATCGATAATCTACCCGATGTGGACGCATCTTCTCCACGTGTCTTCCACATACCTAACCGGTGATCTGTAGAATTATTTAATTTTGTCGAAACCGATCGCGTGGCGATCTACTCGGACATTTGACGCATGTTTGGGGGTGGTGCTTGGAGCGTTTCGGAGAGCCCCAAACCATCGGGTGGGATATCTCAAAAGTCTTTGACAGGATCTGGCACCGGGCCCTTGTCGGGAAGTTGCCATCGTACGGGAACCATCCAACCCCGCGTAATTGGATCGCGAACTGTATTTAAGAAAGAAACGATTCAGACCGCAGTTTACAGCTATTATTCCTCTTCGTAACAAATTAATGAAGGCGTTCCTCAATGATCGTTGATGTTATGACGCTACTCTTGTTGCAAATTAAGGATATTACCATTGATATGCAATAGTTCACTGCTACGCTGATGATATCACCGTTTACGGATTTAAAAAAAACCTTTGTTTCACTTCCGACGTCCAAACAGCATGTTAAGTTTTGGACATAAAGTTGACCACTAATTCGCGAAAGTTCGTGCTTAATATAGAGTCTACTTGATCAGCACCAATGTCTAAAAAACCCAAGCATATCTCATCCTGGCAAAAAGGGAGGTCAAAGATTTTCTCTTACAATTAGATGAGAAACACCCGCAACTAAACTGCCATAAATAAATATATGTTAAACTGGGATAATGGACTTAGATGTTTTGTATCTTCACCATATTGTATAGTGATATATAAACATGAATTAAGATTTTTGAAGGGGAATATTATTTGTTTTTTAAATATGAATACCGCATATAAGTCCGAATGCTACCAACTTTTCGGAGCCAGTGGGTCTGTGGCATCCCCAAATTAGGGTATGGTGTGAGGCTGAAGGGAGTGGGGAATAAATAGAGATGGGAAAGAAGAAGTTTGGGAAGTATCTGGCTATTTAGATTTGGTCAACAAATACGGCTATCGCCATCAAAAGTAACGTTTCAATTTTAAATGGTGGTCTTTCACCGAGCGATACGTACAGTATCATCTATCAATCTGGAACCTAACGTAAATATACGATATATGTTTTAATGGTGAGTATAAAATTTTTTTTATTTTTTATTTATTTATTTTTTCTTTTTTTTTTTCTTTTTTTTTATATTAGTTACTTTGTACATTTAAGTTTACAAGTATCTAATAATTTCATTTTCTTTTTGACTAATAATGTTTTAACTTAAACATTACTTATTATTTTGGTTTATATGCATTTTAAATAATTTTTACAGGCTTTTTTAAATTTATTGATAGGCATAATTTTGATGGTTTCCGGCAGCGCATTATACGATTTCATTCCTTTATATAGTAAGCTGTTTTGGGTGTTGGCTTTATTCTTTTCTGGTAGTCTAATTTCTTTGCATGCCCTTGTATTATACTTGTGAATATCAATTAACAATTCTAATGAATAATTAACAAAATTGCCTTGTACTTTAAGTTCGAAATAACGATAAATTGTGACAGATTATCTGATTCATCAAAAAAAAAGTTCGTTTACAAAGATTTAAGTTTTTCTATTGTAACAAACGAGTAAGTTTGAGTTCTGGCATTTTTGATGGTTTTTAGGTGTTTTTTAAAGGTATACTATGAAACGTAGTTCTCAACTCACAATCCCTTATAAATGGTTATGGAGTTGCACAACCATTTATAAATGCATAAATGTATAATTATTGTATGCTATATTTTATCTGTGCCATTAGCTATTGACAATTTAAAGAGTTACTAATAATTGAGTTATAATAAATTCAACAATTATTTTGAATTGATAACTATCTTAAATTCAGCCGTCGACAGGTTTTGGAATTACTCTTCCTTTAAACAAAGGATTTTAAAATATTTAATTAATTTTTCACAAAACACAATGTAACTGCTTCCTTCACACCATTATTTAAAACAAATGTTTATCGTAAAAGCTCTTGATTTCGATGTTTAAGAGTCTTCTTCACAAAATTGGTCATGGCAACTGATTAAGTAATTTAGAAGCACTAGAAATATAGAAAGCCATTTAAAATAAAAGTCATGTTCTAAATAATCAGTAAAATTTTCCAGTAGTCCAATATTAGGTATATTTCCTGTAAATTCATTAAAAAAATCTCATTATTCTTTAATCAACTTATCAGTTGACGTTTTGCCACTTTCATTTCATATTGTCTGTCTCTTTCTCTCTGTTTCTTTGTTATCATTTTTAATTTAATTTAATTGTTTGTTCTGTTATTTTATTTTATATTGTGTTTTTCTTCTGTATGTATATATAACCGCACACTTTGTATTTTTCGTATAGTTTAATTTTGTACCCTGATGGTGCTTAGACTAAGCGAAACCGGTCGGTAATAAAAAATAAATAAAAAATATTTGGTCTTGTACAACGCTACTGTTTCACTTTAATTTAATATTTCAAACCAAAAAGTGTTTTTTTTTCTTCGAAAATATTTATGTTATATTGTATGGTGATATCTACATCAAATGCTAGATTGTATGGCTATTTAATTCATTAAAATGATAGGTTATTAAAGTTCAAAAGCAAAACTAATACGGATTGAAAACAATATATTCTACGACACTGAGTAATAGGCACATGGCATGAGCGCTTACAGGAGCTATGCAGCCCATCTCCTTATCAAACATAATTATCTACCCTACGACGTGTATACCAACTAAATCACTATACATATTTGTGTAACCGATAGCAAAACATTTCGAACTATGTGTGTTGCCTTATCTGCTAAGTGTTCAATGTGTAACGCAAACTGTTGCAGTTTTTCCTAATAAATGATGACACTGATTGCTAGAAAAGCTGGGATCGCTAGAAAAACCGCGACCCCAGAACACATAAAAGGCGAGATGTCTGACGGGGGCGTGTCAGGGGTTGTCATTGCACGATCAATACGCTCATAAATTCTCACTTCGCGCACTCCTCGTCATTCACAATAATATGCCAGGTGTTTGTGTGTGTAAAAAAATATATGCAAGGTGTGTCAGATCGAACCCGACATACCTTAATCAGCGATTTCTGAACATATTTGGAGTGAAAATTGTGAAAAATTGTGATAATTGGACGTAGTTATGCAGAAAGCTTCCAACCCACAATTTGCCAAAATCGAGTTTCACATGTTTACTTATAGATGATTTATATCTGCTGAAAACATCTGAGCTCAATATGCAATTGATTTTTGGAAAAAAAAAATTTTAGTAACGCACATTGCAGATATTTGACTTAAATTGAGGTTTAAAAATATTAAAATGTAGGGTAACTACTTTTTAGAAAAATAAGTACATTGATTGATTATAAATTACCTATTTATAGTAATTCTCATTAAAAAAAACACACGATATTCACTTTACAAATGCCGATTACGAAAATTAATGCTTTTATTTCGTCATATTTGCAAACGCCTTTTTCTCGGTTTCACCTTTTTGGGGTTGGATCCTTTCTGCATAACTACGACCAATTTTGGTCTCGGGTGGTATTTTTTGTTGTTGTAAAAAACAAAACCAAAATAAATATTTGTGTCACAAGGTTATGGTTACTCGATCGAGTAACTGCCTGCTCCCCCGCCCCTACCCTTACTGTTCTTAATTAATGACCTCCGTGGTCCAGAGGTTCATTCAAAGTCGAATCCAGAGTTTTCGGGTTCAAAACCTGGCGAGCACAAATACATTTTATTTAATCAATATGTGTTACTTTACATTTCAATATAAAAAAAATATTTGCGGCACGTTCTGGAGTGTTATATGTTGACCTGGTAAGAGACCACCATTTTGTTTTTTTTTTTTTAAATCTTGTATTTGGTGACTAGATCTGAATAGCCAGGTATTTTCCAACCTTCCTCTTCCCCCTCTCCTTTCCCTTCCCACTACCTTCAGCCTTACAAAATATCCCTGTTGGGGATGCCATAGTCTCACTGGTTCTAGACGGTTGGTAGCAGTTCAGACTCTTGTTCAGTATTCACGTAAAACAAAAACGGCATTGGTCCTTGATACCAAGCATCACAGATTTATTTTGAAAACATGGTTTATTATCGATTTCTACTCTTTATTCAGGATTAATTATTCTCATAGGATGGAAAAAGATGCCCAAGCTATTGTGCAAAACAGAAACATCTAATTTGAATCTGCGACGCGACTCTATTTTAAAATTATTTTAAAAGTGCTTTTCGATCTTTGTGCGTTTTGAGGTCATGACCAAAACAACAAGTCACGGACAATTACTTAAAGCTAATGTGAAAACATATCATAACAACCGTTATCATAAGCATGGACTGCATTTGCAAAAAAATAAAAGATTGACCGAGGTCGTTTATCAATCCATATCTTAAAGACATATAACAAAAGCCGTTGTTACGCATAAATAAATAATCATTTACAAAGGAGTCGTAGAATCCTTAAAATTCAGTCAAAAATATGTTGTGTTGGACAACAAAAAAAACATCAACAGAAGTTTGAACGTGTGACGTAGTCGCTCAAAGTGACGCCATTCAAATCGGAGCCTCGAATCTCGCTTTCCCTATCATAAAACTTTTTATTCAAAAGGCATTTTTATTCTTTACGAAGTTTTCTCTTGAAAATATTTCAGTCAGAAATCTGATTCGAAGCAATCAGGCAACAGGTGTTTTCCAAATATCAAAGTAAATTGGCCATTTCTATGTGCACTGCCTATAAACAAGTTTTTGGGGCGATGGAGTTGTGTTTATCCAAACAGAAAATTAAAACTAACGCACGGTGGGATAACGTGGGCGTTGTTCTGACGTGTAGTGCCGAAGTATTGCTGCTGTTTATTTACATCAACGACGCTCTTTTCATCACATGAAAATCAATAAGACGCAAACAATGAATGAGTCAGTTGTTTTTGTACCTATTGTGATGGTCAAACAAGAAGTCAAGCGAGTAAGACTAATCATCAAGTTCGCTAGTTTGTTGTGGGGCTAAATGAATGGGGGAAGGAATTAAGAAAGGATAAAGAGAGATAGGGTATATCTAGCCATTCAAATTATGCCGCTAAAGCTATAGAGACGTGTGGTTTGTTTCTCATGACAGAGTTCTGTGGTTACCCTTAATATTGCGGTGATACATGCAACAGAGTCAATAAAAATCTAGTAACTGAATGTAGTAGAAATAAAATCTTTGAGGCGTATGAGCGTAAAAAAAACGCACAAAAGTCTTACGAATGAGGCGATCCGAAAATAATGCATGTTCGAGATAAGAAAAATGAACCAGATAACGAAAGCTTAGACTTTAGCGGTTAATTAAAAGAGTATTAGAAATTAAATGAAATGCGAGAGAATAGAACGGTTCGAGAACACATGACACGATCGAGTGAACGAGACGTTGTTAAAGAGTTTATGCCAATAGTTGTGGGACGTTTTATCGTAGCTTCCTACTGCTGTAGATAATTGGCGTGATGATTAGTCAATTATGTTGTCACGTTAAATTCAGTCACCATAATAAATAAGCTATCATCAAAAATAAATGTCGTGTGAGTACCCTTTCGTAATATAAATGGATCAAAAATATAATCCTTTCCAACGATTTTCTCATTTTGAAAAGTTTTCTCGTAATACTTTTGTACTGAAATGAGGCTTTTGGTAAACATTTTTCGTGTTAGAATTTTACAGGAATAAATAAAAGCTTGAAAAATATAAAACAACTAAAACTCTAAAATAGTGAGCCTTTTTAGAGAGGAGCTCCTAGATCAATTAAATTATTTAACAAAAAATTTGCAACAAACTATGAAACCTTGAAAAATGCAATAATCTGTCAAAAAATAATCATATGTATTTTTCAACCGTTCAATGAGAAATATAATTTTAAAAGTTTTCAAATCGACTGAGTAAAATACACCTTTGACCGTTTGATTGCAGTCAAATATAGTAAAAATACAAAGAAAGGAATATAATTTAAACACAAAACATACATTAAATACAGAACATAAAATAAATACAATGCATACAGGCGGAACTGGATACAAAATGTAGTATTTTTTTAAAGTTAGGGTTTGAATGAGAACTAACAATTTAGTTTTCTGTGGCATAATGCAGTATTTACCAATCTAAACGGTCAGAAATAGAGCGACCCTTGCTTGAGGTCATAAGACTTTTAGCCCCCGTGCTAATATAATTCAGAGTGACATTATCCAGGAAAGTAATTTAAGTTGGCATATCCGGCCGCAACCGGAGAAGGTTACTTGCTGCTGTGCGAGCACCCCGGCGCTACCGGCGTCCTCGACACCCCTGAATACTGAATGTGTAATCACTGGAGATTTAAGATAAAACCTTAAAGGGTTGATACTGACCACCACGCCCGCACAAATTACAATTCAAAATTACAGAACAATGATTTTATGCTTGATGGAACTATGAAATTATGTTTTATTTTTGATGTTTGACTCTAGTATGTTATTACGTTCAAATTTCAGGAATCTTTTTAATGCAGGTTTTAATATACATGTTACATATTTTAACTGAGAATTCACTTCAATGCTTTATGTTTTTCATTTTTGAAATTAGTTATTGATATAATATTTACAATCATCAACGAAAATATGAAATAGAAGACGTCAGAAAAAATAAGAATTTGGTTGCGACTGAGACTTGAACTCGGCACATCTACTCTATCTGGGAGTAACGTCTCTGCCAATTGACCTACCGAAACCTTATTAGGAATTGGCATTTTAATCAATCTCTTACTTATTTAATAGTATTTCAATAGTTTATATAGTATTATACTGTTGAACTCTGAGTTTTTTTTACGAGGCAAACAGCTCGTAACTCCAATGAATGAATGTTGTCTTCAAAATTAAATGATATATTTTATCAATGACTGATACAAGACCTTATGAGTCGCTTTTTATACGGTTTTCTATAATACAAATTATTATAACAACACGATACAAATAAAAGAGTTGACAAAAGCGTCGAGTTCCCATCCAGGCGTCGAGATTCAATTCCTCTGCCAGCTAAGTCGTCCATCATAGTACAAGCAACATTATCCGCTTATCATGATGGTAGTTGGAGTTAAACAAATATTGACACGATATTTGTAATCAGAGAATGTTTGTGTTTCTTTTTATTTATTTTTTCAATAACGTTTTGACGCTGTAAAACTCAAAATGTAAACCTACAGTGTATAAAAATAACAAATTTGTAAAAAAAAAACTTTTACACATTCGTTTTATATTTGTTCAATTTCAAACTAAAATGGCCAGGATATTTAAAAGCAAACAGAAAAACTAAATAATGGACCAACTGCAAAATATTATCAGTATATGAGGTAAAGTATACAGATATGTAAAAATATATTAGTATAATTAAGCCTATTTATTAGGCTTGGCATATTATTTCGATGGTCACTTTAAAAAACTGTTTCTTATTTAATAATAAACAATAAACCACTGAAATGTAATACCACTAAAATGTGAAGCTAGGGAAAATCATTGTATCTCGTTGAAAAGTACCATTTTTATTTTAAATATTGTTCTCAGTACATATTGGTTTTCCAAAATATGTGTTTCGCAAAACGCATTTTGCAAGACACAACTAGTTTTTTTAAACATCAATATCTCTCACATCTAAATTTAAATCAAATCAGTTTTCTTCGTAAGATCTCGATATTGAAAGAAAATACACGAATTGAATGATTCAAGATGTTGTAAAATTTTAATTATAAATATTTCTGTTGTTTTTTTTTTGCTTGATAGCTATATTCTACGGAACAAAGCAAAATTAAAACACTTTTTTGTTCGAATGTTCTCATATGGGAAAATGAGAAAAACGTCTTCATTAATATTGTACTATTTCAAGATAAGAATGAGTCGAACCAATCACAATAAAATATTGGTTTAAGAGGACATAACACTAAAAAACGGAGGGTTTTCTCAAGATTCACATTTGAATTAATTCTAAAAAATCCATAATAATAAATTGATATTTTTTTCAACGATGCACTTGGGATGTAATAAATTTATATTTAAGATTGATAAAAACTGCTGGAACGATTTCTAAAAATTCCAAATCGTGTTTTAACAAAAACAAAAAAATGTAAGAATTAAATATATATTTTTTACAGTGAATTAGTTACTTTTCAAGATATTCCTGCAGAAATATTTGAAATTATACTAATATGTGTTTTCAGAATTGATTATAGTATCCTTGTGAAACGTGAATTAATTTTTTTTATTTTTGAAATCTCAAGTTTTTTTAAATATTTTGTTTTTACTTATAAATAAAGAGTTTGTGAAAGTTTCGAAAGTTAATAGAACATTTAGAATAGAAAATAAACTTATGATTTTTTTTTTCTATTTATAAGGTTCCTTTTAAGATTTATTTCTAGGTGAGTGTGTCCTATTAATGTTAAATATTGTATCATGTGTTACATATCAATTAATTCTACGGGATGTAATGTTAAAATAATAAGAAGTAACTGAAGTGATGGTCGTATCTTATTACAGGCTTCATATGAAACTCGATAAATAGACTACAAGAAAAATAACATTCATGCATCGTACGTTTTACATATTATTACTATTGTTCAATAAAAAGGTGGCATTGTAAAACCTTTGTGTTTTCCATAAAAAAGATTGATCGAAAATTGATACCTCGAAAAATGAGTCGTGTTCATTCTACATTTGTAGTATATATCCACCATTATTTTCATTTTGAAGCTTCCGTTTTATGTTAAAATTGTCACAATTTCCTTTTCTTAAAAAAACCTTAAGTATCCATAAACAAGGCAAAGAAGGTTTTGAGGAAAACTTTAAGGCTCTCTATGTGGAGTTAATATATTAACATAAAAAACAGCGTTTTAAAATTAAAATAAAAGCAGTTTTTTTGTTGATATAAAAATATTATAATTATATAAACTGAAGCTGAAATTATTCATAGATAAGGATTTGTACCATAAGGTTTTATACTACTATGTTTTATTTTAATTTTATATGTTTTCATATTAAATACCGCACATGAACTGCTCCCAACCGTCTAGAGCTAGTGAAACGAATACAAATATAAATACGACTGGCCTTTTATACAATTATTAAGGTAATTTTCTAATGAATTATAAAGATAGAGATGACAAACTAAGTCACCCGGAAATTTATAAATTGGATTGTTCTACATGTGATTTTTTTGCATTTTATATTGGTAAAACAACCCGTAGTGACAATCTCATAACAAAGAATATCTTAGATGTTTAAATGACATCAGTTTTTTAAGAATTTCCCAATCATCTTATTGAAAAAGATCATACCTTCAATAAAAGTACCGGTGCTCACATTCTCCATAAAAATTGTCACGGCAACAAATTATTAATTAAAAAAAATATTTTATTTATTTATAAATTAACGGACTAAAGTCCAATTACAAAAATACATATAAAACACGAAATATAAAAAAGAGTAACAGAGAAGAAATAGCATATAAATTGAGATAAATGAAGCGATGACAAAAATAAGGCAAAATAAACATAAGAGAGAACATTCAAGCCATGGTCTTAGTCAAAGTTTTGGTAGAGTCGTAAAGAATGACGAAAATCATTTAGACTGCTACCAAAAATTTCAAGACCATGGCTTGAGTTAACAAGTCTTGACATTCTGGACATTGGAGAATTATACCCGTAATTAGTATTGTGATGATTGAGGAACAGCAATTCATTGTTTCTGAGTCTACGGCAAGGAATGTTGAACTGGATAAGTTGCAACAGAGAAGGTGAGTCAATAAAACAATTAATAATTTTGTAAATGAAAATTAAATCGAAATCTTTCCTGCGCTTTTCTAATGAAGACATTTTCAATAATTGTTCAATTTCATCATATGAATAATCGCCTCTTTCTCGCCCCAATCTCCATGCAATACCGCGTAAGAAACGATGTTGTACGGATTCAATATGATGAATATGAACGGTATAGAAAGGGGACCAAATTACACTAGCATATTCTAAATTAAAAACCTAAATTAAAAAAATTAAAAACCTCTTTTTTTTCATTGAGAAATTCAGATGTATTTTCAGTAAGATTACATACAAATATAACAATATGTTGTCGTTATATGACAAATAAATCTAAAAATAAAATAATTTTGTTAGAAACTTTCTAAAACTATGTGAAATTTTATTTTGAAAACTAATCGAAAGCTCATTAATCTTTTTTTTCGTAGTTTGCACTCACTTTGAGGTTTGACATATTTAATGAAAATGAAATAATAACTTTGCATAAGTAGTCCAATATTAGGTGTATTTCCCATAAATTCGTAAAATTTCTCATTATTCTTTAATCACCTTATCTGTTGACGTTTTGTTTCTTTCATTTAATACTATCTGTCTCTTTCTCTCTGTTTCTTTGTTATAATGTAAATTTTATTCTATTGTTTTCTCACTGATTTCTTATTTTATTTTATGTTGTGTTCTTCTTTTGTATGTATATATATAACGGCACATTTTATATTTTTTAAGTTTTCTTTTGTACCCCGATGATGCTCAAGGTAATCGAAACGGGTAGTTGATATTTTTTAAATTAAATCTGTGGTCTTAAAAAAGTCATTATTTTATTTTTACTAAAGGGATTTAAATCAAAAATATTTTAGCTTTGTTGCTTGCTTGTTTGCTTGCAAAGTCAGCTTTTTCTGACAGCCGTGTTTTTATCTGGGCGATATAAAAAATAATAATTTGAGAGTAGTTACAAAGGACGTAAAAACAAACAAAAAAATATCTCTTAATTTTTCAAAACAATTTTGTAACATCGAATAGAGTGGCGTCTGCAAGGACATTTTTTTTTAAATTACGAATCACAATATTTGCGAATGAAGTTCGTGCGCATTTCTCTTATGAAAATTTCAAAATTAAATTCTGATAAATGCAACTCGCTTTATGATTTCATTCCACTCATGAATTAAATATATTTTCGTTCAATTTTCCACGGACTTTTTTCCTCGGGATTAACCCCAAACTCGGATTAGGTCCTCCGGCAAGCTGAATAATTCAACGCTCTCCGGCTCTGTTAAATAATGGGACATGAAATTTGCCGTTACAAATGGCGTATTTAAATTTCAATAAGTACGCGGCGAGCTATTTGGTGAGCTCTTTACATATTTGATCAAAGATTAACACCACTAAGGAAGTGTGAACATATGCTCTATTTTTTTAAATAGTACTTTACCACTTTCCAGTGGCATGCAGTCCAGAAAAACCGAAAAGAAAAACGACCTTATCACAATCACGAAAAAAACATCCGTTACTTTTTGGTTAAAAATGACAATTTTTTTTAAACATTTATTCTTAAAACCTTTTTTATTATGTCTTAATAGTTTTTAATGTTGAAACAATAAAAACTAATTAAGACATTAAGGTTACAACCTGACTTTTATCCATACGTTTATTCTACTCTATTTCGTTTTTTTATACACTAAATGCAACCAATCCCACCATCCCAACTCTTTTGGTACTCACTGCTTTTAAAGCTTTGAGAAAATGAGTCTTTGGCTAGTAATTCGAACTTTTTAAAAGTGTGTTTCAACTTTTTTTACACAATGTGCTCACTAAACTGTTGGTTTTATACTTTTTACACAATTACCCGTTTCACGTTGTGAGAGCGCTTTTTAATATGTAGTTGATAACTTCCAGCAGAACTACTTCGGAACCATGAATCGCATTTCCTCCTATTTACTTTAGATTTGGGAAGTAAGCTTGTATATATGTACCGTCAGAATCTGCGTTAAAATATTTTAAATGATGCGTTTCAACATCCAGTTTCATAAAAATATAGTTTCAACTAGAAGCAACCAAAATGACTCTCAGTGAAATCATATATATGTAAATTTAAGACGTTCTGGATTTTCTGCACCTTGAAGTTACAGCTTACCCTTGTTCAAAGAGCAATTCACGTCCTCGCTACCTTTCACCTATTCGTTCAGTGCCTAGGAAATACTCCTTCATGAGACGTGAGAACCGTAGAATTGGTACGCGGTAAGTGGGTAACCACTAAAGCCCTGAACTGATGAACAGATACAAATGAAGGAGCATTAGATCTTTGAATACATATTGCAGCCTCACAGATCTCAAGCGATACTAATGATATTTCTATAGAAATAATATCCCTCAAGAAAACTGCGAACAATACTGAAATTATTCAAACGCCTGTTGAAATTTTGATCATCATTGAATTCCTCGAATCATCAGATCGATAAAATCTATTAATACCTAAAATCTCGATAATAAGTCAAGTTGGGAAAAGTCAACACAGAATTTCGTCCATATTTTAAATGGTGAAATTGAATATCAATTATAAATTTCCATCAGAGTAATTTATACCGAGGAACAAAGTAATCTTATTAAGTCAAAATTAAATTTACCGTCATAAAATTCCATGAATATTTTATTAAATGTCCATAATGTACAAATATGTGCGTTGATTGTACGAACAAATATCGAACAAATGATTGAAACAGAAAATTACGTTTTATTTGATGAACCACACCTGTTCAAAGTGGAAGTTAGGCGTTTCCATACATAAATTAATCATTTTTGAGC
Source organism: Drusus annulatus (assembly GCA_022651775.1). Classification (NCBI taxonomy): domain Eukaryota; kingdom Metazoa; phylum Arthropoda; class Insecta; order Trichoptera; family Limnephilidae; genus Drusus; species Drusus annulatus. The sequence goes on along the minus strand of JAGWCC010000515.1, from coordinate 173,565 downwards.
AATTAAAAGTAATTATTTTTTGTTAAACGCTGATATTTTTGTTTATTTAGTTGCCTTTACGTTGTACCATTTGAAGGACTCGACAATTCCCTTATAAATAATTAGATTTTGTACGAAAATCTCATTCATTTGAATTTGGAAAAAAACAGCGCATCTGGCAACTGAATTTGATTATAGTAAGATTTATGTCTCTTATGTCACTAAAGCAAGCAAAACATCAAAAGCTTGATATCTGTTTGCCCAATAAATAAAACGTGGTCAGTTTAAAATTTTATTATTCTCAAAGTGAACACCATCTTTACAATATGCCTCCAATCATTGACCCGCAATTTCAGATTATAATGACACGTAAATAAGGCACGAGATAATAATACTCCTAATATTGAAACTTATTTAAATTGATGATTAATGGCTACTATTGTCCGAGAGAAAATGATTTAAATATTGCATCGTGGAGGAGAATTATTTTCTAAGAATTTATTCAAAGTCAGTCCGTCTAGCTTTATGGTAATGTAAGCGTGATGGGAATAATGTAGCTTAATCTTAAATTTTAATAAGCTCTCTTGTTTGGAAAACCTGATTTAAAATGAACTCGTAACTAGCTTGGCTTGTGCATAGATGTAGCGTGTAATTCTAACTTTCTAGTTACGATCTTTTAAGGAATTGAGAATTCATTTTACATAAAACACGTTAAAATGATGCTTACATTGTTCAAAAAATATATCAAATACTAACCGTTACTACCCGGATTTGGCCCATACTGAACCCAACATTTTATCGAAATTAGCGTTTTTTTTAATATTTGAGAAACTTTAACAAATAATTAAATAAATACATACAGAGGGAGAAAAAAAATAAAAAATAACAGAACAATGAGAAAACAATATAATAACATTTAAATTATAACAAAGGAACAGGGAGAAGGTGATTAAAGAATAATGATAATTTCTTTGAGTTTAATCACCTTTTCAGTTGACGTTTTGTCTCTTTCAATTTATATTTGTCTCTTTCTCTCTGTTCTATTGTTATAATTTAAATGTTATTTTATTTTTTTCTCACTGTTATGTTACTTTATATTTTGTTCTTTCTCTTTATTTATATATAACCACACACTTTGTATTTTTTGCTTAGTTTAATTTTGTACCCTGTTATGCTTGGGCTAAGCGAAACCGGTAGGTCATAAAAATTACAATAATATCCGAGATCTTATACAATGTTATTTTTTTATTTCTTCATATTTTTATTGGTTGTGATCATGACTAATCCCTTGAGAAAAAAATATAAATAATGTTGTAATAAAATATGAAAAGGTTTTTGCTGTATGCATTCAAATGTTTCGTGATTGTTGCAATTATCATAATAACCAAGTTAAAGAAAGGTAGATAGATTATATTTATTTTTTGATTTTTTTATCAACTGTAATAAAACATATGTTTAAGGGAAAATATGATAATAGTTGTTGCTTAATGATTACATAAACACACTACTAAATATTTTTATTTCTTATAATGTAATTTCAAAAAGAACCTTTATTCTAACTGGAAACCAGAAAGTAGAAAATATTTTTTAATATTAGCAAATCACTCAAACGGTAAACAATGTTGACGTAAAATTTGCACAGCTGTGTTCTGTCTAAGAATTCTAGATCAACGTAACTATATTCAGCATGCACCATCATTTCCATTATGAACATTTGACGGCCTATATGATCGAGTGGTAAGACGCTCGACTACGAATCAAAAGGACGCGGGTTTAAACCCGGTGTGCGCCAATAACTTTTATTTAATTAATATGTGTCATGACACATTTGATTCATATAAAAAATAATAAAAAAGTGTATTTGCGGCACGTTCCAGAGTGGTATCGCCCTGGTGAAAGACCCTCATTCAGAATCGAAACGTTGCTTGAAATGGCTTTAGTCGTGTTTGGTGACCAGATCTGAATAACCAGGTACTTCCCAATCTTTCTTTTCCCAATATCCTTCCCCTCTCCATTACCTTCATTTATTTGGGGATGCCATAGTCTCACTGGCTTTAGACGGTTGGGAGCAGTCGAGACTCTTGTGCGGTATTATATAAAAAAAAATATACAAAAAAGAACATTCTAGCTTTAATTTAAATATGAAAAAAAATAAGACACGTTTTTTTTTTTAATTATTTTGCAACATGTTTTTTGATTCACATCTAAGATTAAGCTGGGAAATAAAACTAATGACTTATTTTTCTAACTTAATAATCTACCATGAAAAGAGCTTAGTACAATAGTATTTTATGTCTATAAAAACAAATAAAGCCCGCAAACCCATCGATACACTTAAAATTGGCATTTGACATTACACAGATAAGATTCTGTATTCTTCATTCCAAAATGCAAAAGAGCAATCATCAATCAGTAGAAGTAAATCAAAAGACTAATTGACTCTAATCTAGAACTTTTTAAAGGCGAAAACACAATGCGACCAGCGCGATTGGAAAGCTGTTATAAATGGCCGCTCTTGGGAAAGCTATCAGAAGCACAAGTGTCATTTTATGTCGCCAACCAAAACCATAGTGTGAGTGCTCCCTAACCGCGCGTGTGTGTATGTATGTACAACCTCCATGACGTCAATGATAGAAATGATCAATCTGTTGATACCTAAACGGAGGTTTAATCGCATTATGCTTAACCTATTATGATATTTGTTTAAGCCTAAATGAAGGTTTAATCGCAATATGCTTGATCTACTAAGATATTTGTTTATACCTAAATGGAGGTTTATTCGCATTATGCTTGATCTACTTTAATATTTTTTAAACCCAAATGGTGGTTTAATCTCATTATGCTTGATCTACTTTGATATTTTTTAAAGCCTTAATAGAGGTTTAATCGCATTATGCTTGATCTACTATGATATTTATTTAAACCTAAATGGAGGTTTAATCGCATAATGCTTGATCTACTATGATATTTTATTAAAAGGAATTCGTTATTTCATCATTAAGAATTATTGATGATATTAATAAGGATCATTAAAAAAATCGTAAATATTAATAAAATCCACGATGAACGATGCTCTAAAAATAATAAAAATAAAAATGTTTCATCAACTTAAAATGACCCTCAAATTAAGCGATATCCAATATTTTTTATGTGATAGTGCATTATATATATTTATTTTCCCGGCTTATCATAATATGACAAGAGTCTTAACTGTCCGGAGCTAGTGAGACTATGGCGTCCCCGATTGAGGTATTTTCTCGGGGAGGGGAAGGTCAAATGGTAGGGGAATGTTTGAAAGTACCTGTCTATTCAGATCTGATTGGTAGTTCTTCGCCTAACGATAGTCAGAGTATCTTACACTCTGGAACAAGGTACACTATTCTTACTACGGCCTTTGTGGTCAAGTGGTTAAGACACTCGACTACGAAACAGAGGCCGCGGATTCAAATCTCGGTGTGCACAAATAATTTATTAATTAAACATGTGTTATTTCATATTCAATTAATATAAAATAATAAAGGTACAATATGTTTGCGGCACGTTCCAGAGTGGTAAATAATAATAATAATAATAATATTTGGACGATTTGTATAGCGCCGTTTTTGTAAAAAATCACCTCAAGGGCGCTGTACAGATCTTACTTTCTATCGTTACATATTAATTCCTAGTTTAAATAAGAACATATACAGGAACATACTTACCTGGTAGGTCCCATCAGATAGACACACCCTAAGTACCTATCTCCCTCTCCCTGATGATAGACCACCATTGAGAAATGAAACGTCGCTTGAATTGGCTTTAGCTGTGTTTGATGAGCAGATCTGATACTTCTTCACCTTCCTCTTCCCTTTTTCCTTCTCCTCCCTACTACCTTCAGCCTCATAACATGCCCGAATTAGGGATGCCATAAATCCTCCGGACGTTAATGAGCAGTTGGGACTCTTGTGGGGTATTCCTCATTTAAAAAAAATAGTAAAAATAAAATTTTCATTTTTTTTTTTAAATACTTCTCATAACATATTGATATTTTAATATTTGCCCGTGTAGGTTTCGAAGCTGCGGCTTTTGGGCCCGAAGTTAAGGAGCATCCCACATTGCCACGAAGGTCGCCATTTTTTTTTTCTATCTATGGTGGTAGGTAATTTTTTTAAAGAGCAATGAGCAATTAAATATATTAACAATTAATTAGAGCTAAAGAACAACCATGTTATTTTAAGTACTCAACTTATATATTTGTATTTTCAATACTAAACATTCCTTGCATAGTATTAACAATAAGCTTTATTTAAAAAAACAAAAAGTAGGCGAATGCCACAAATTGGCAATATGTAATAATTCTTTTTAAAATGGGGTTGATAATAATTCATTGATCATCAAGCATTTCGTGTACATTTTCAATAGTGCCAATGTTTTCAGTACCTCAGAATGTTTTTAAGCAATTCTTTATTTTTGTTGTTCGGAAAAAGGCATTGATTTTCATTAAAGGGTAGGCAATTAATAATAATGATTTAAAACAACAGTCGACCTAAATCGGATTTTAAAAAAGATTCCAAGATTCAGGCGCTTAGTCTTATTGTTGAAGTTAAATTTATATTTGAAAGCTTCTTAGCTATTGATGGAAATGAGATTACCAGCTGAAATTAGCTGTTTGACTTAGAAATAAGACACAGAAAAGAGCGTACAATTTCTGTATTTAATGACGTTTGACATCAGAGCTCAATCCTTGAGAGATTTGGGTGTTTCATGTTGATAGATATTTCTGCTGTAGTTACGACAGAAACACAGAAAATATAATTTCAATAAAACATATTTAGTAAAGTAATAAAAACTACAGTTTGATTTTAAATAAAACATGTAAAAAAACGGCTGTTTTTTCGAATCACTTAAGAACAAAGAAACAACGAACATTTTGTTCTCGAGTGGTGGTTGTAGTAAGGTTTTTTACTGAAGTATTAAAAATCGAAGTCCTCCCTCCCTGCGGGAAATAGAAAATTCGATATTGAAACATTTGTTTTCGTCACGTCCGATTCAGATTGTCACGTTCCCGACCTGATTGGGCTTAGTTCATTCAATTCGAAAAATAATCAGCAACAGAAATATTTAGTACATTCATAGTACCTAGATGTTGTAGTACTTTTAAGTACTTAGTTTCCGAATTACACTGATTCCGAAGTACTAACACGTATGTTAACCTTCTAACTACGCAGCATTTTTTTTTAGTTTTCTAAATACGAGCCTGGTACAGTTTTATTAAGGTACTGAAATGAAAATGCCTCAACATCAAAGCAAATAGCCCATCCGTTTTGAGCCGGTTTGGCTAGTCAAGTCAATTAGGGTGTTTTACTTTACCTATAAAGAAGACAGATACCTACTCGAACCGTTTTACCTACCCTTTTAAAAAGCGAAGGTTTTAATGTTTAAGTTATTTTGCTTATCGATCTTTCTATAATAATGATTTTACTCTGACGTGAAATGATTAAGGAGAATCAACCATTTTCTTGTAATCGATAATCCAAACGTTAATATATTTTATAGATGGTTTAAATTAGATTTTTGTAAATTTCCCAATTCAAATATTTGCTTTTCGGAACTTGCTGTAAATCTATTAGGTCCCAACTGGTGTTTTTCGTCAAATAAGGGCGTATACATAAAATAAATGAAAAAGTCTTCATAAATTCAACACCATATTGTTTACAACACATTGTCAGTTGATTGGTTCCAAGGTGTATACTAATTGACCAGTGTTTTGGAAAGTACCGTAGGTACAGAATAACCTGTTGATTCATCTGTTATATAGGTTGATTCTATTTATATTTTTCACTGTGAATTTCTTTACGATAAATTCGTTTGATGTATAATATGTCTCAATTCTTGCGTGGTAATTTTTAGACGATTTATTTTTTTACGCAGTTGTTTGACACTTACCATTGTTTTGCAGTTATTGAAAGAGCGTCGGAAATATAATCTGAAAAATAATCATTGTATAACAAACCTTTTTTCACTGTGCATTAGAAAAGATACTGATATGGCATAGATATATTTTAGGAATAAATATATGTATGTTTGTAAAAATACTTTGAACTACTTATCTTTACATAAACTTTTATTCGATTGTTCACTCCAACGGGTTTAAATCAATTCAAAACAATCACATCACATCAGGCATTGTTGTCACAAAACGTCAACAAACGTGAAAAAAGCTCGTGACGACTGATAAAGACGTCACGCAATGTCCCGAGATCAATTGTCCGACTTCTTATCGCGGCGAAGGGTGGTTCGAGGCATATGGCGCCCGGCGCACGATGGCCACACGATACCGACGGTTTAACCGGGAAAGCGGAAACTTTGGAAGCTCGGTCGCGCAAGTCTCGGACGCTACGCGCGGTGAACGGTCCGCTCGGCGTGGCGGACAGCGCGGGACTGACGCTGACGGCTTACGGCTCGGGGATCGGGGAGGAGCTGTACCACCTTGGCGTGGACTACTCTCTTCTATTTGCAGCGCGCCTGTTAAGATGGACAGCAGTGAGCGCTTACCTGGAATAACTACGCAGTACCTACTTGTACTGCCTACACGGGTCGCGAGGCCTCGAGCACCCTAGGGTGCTAAGGGTGCCTAGGCGAGCGAGGAGCTGCTAAGATTTTAGCGGAATTCCTCCCCAACGTAAACAACAAATCGATGGCGTTGTTTTTACTGTAATCCCTTTGTAATAAATCAATCATTATTATTAGAACTAACTCGGGCATAAGTATGTTGATTTACTATCCGGAATGAATGCGGCTTTAAATGTTGAACATATTTAAGCACAATTTAAACTACACAGTCCCAACTGCTCTCAACCATCTAGAGCCAGTGAGATTATGGCAACACCAATTGGGGAATGTTGTTAGACTGAAGGTAGTGAAGAGGTTGGGAAGTACTTGGCTATTCAAATCTGGTCACCAAACACGGCTAGAGCCATTTCAAGCAACTTTTCGATCCTGACGCGAAAGTGAATGGAAGAAAAAGTCGAGGACGTCTGAGAAAGACATGGACGATCAAGTAAATCAAATACTTGAATCGAGTCATGCAAAGAGTCTAAGAGAATAACAGAAGAGTATGTTTGAGACGGTGTATGAATGTGAATGAAGCAAGGAGTATGTGCCAAGACAGAGTTATATGGCGGTCCATCCTATCTGCCTACCCCTGCGGGGAAACAGCGTGATGGTTAGTTAGTTTCGATTCTAAATGGTGTTATTTCACCAGGGTGATTCTATGAGTCTACCACTCTGATTAATCATATTGTTATTTTTTTTTCGAAAAAAACTTTAAATTCATTACCTAACTAGTAATTCTCATAAAAAAATATTTCGTGAAATAAAAATAAAGGTTCATATATTTTTTTGTTCCCAACATATTTCATCACATGTTCATGACATCTTCAAAGCGAGTAAAAGAAAGACAATATAAAAATATATGTATAACACGTTGTTTTTGGCAGATTATAAGCAAAATAAAATAATTGTTTATAATCTGCTTTAGATTATAAGTTGTTGTTTTAAATATTCATTTGATTTTTTTCTTGTTCGCACATTTGTAGGTACTAAGTAGATTTTTTCTTCAATGTGTATATCAAAAACAAACGACCAAACGCTTAAGGGGAATAATTGTTAACTTTAAAAAATACCTAAATAAATTACATCAAATATTAAATTTTAACTTCCACAACCCTAAAGGGAAACTTCTACGAAAGTGCAGTTTTAATAAAAATACACGTTTTAAGCGCTCAAAAGTAAAAAGCGGGGTGTAAAATAACATTTTTCACGAATATGTCACCAAGTTTTTTGTATGGAAACATTAATTTCTATGTTTAGTAAAACAGGTTTAATACTGGTTTTCAAGTATGTTGAAATAATTCAAAACTAACTTATACAATTACAGACCACATTGATTTTGGCGAATCGATAATTTGGCACAACTCCCTATTTGGTTTTAGAGTGACATTTTGATCTATTTACATGACCAAAATATTTGATTTAGAATGTAGATTTGCTGTCAACGGCTCCATCATAATAATGCGTAACTTAGATATTCCTGCCATCTGTCCTGCCATCTTTAAGGAAGCTGCGATGAAGGCGATCGTGTTTGCAATACTAATGAATGAGCAGATAAAACCTTTCGGCGGTAGGTTACAAAATATAAAGCAGGTGTTTGACTATGATTATTTCTAGAGACGTGTTTTAACTAGAGCTTTTGATTACCTGAAGCATAAGCCACTTAAAACTTCTGTCGGAAAGAATTTCCTAAATATGTAGGTAATACGACCATTAATATTTTTTAAATGAAATTGTAGAAACCTGGTCAGGTCGCATAGATTAGTCATACCATGTTTTTTACGAATGGGCATTTGGGCCATGCTGCCGATTGCCGAAATTCAGAATCCCGGGGGAAGAATGAAGAGGATGTCAAAACTTCAGAACGTGAAATCTCTAAAATAAATATATGTCACCCTGTGACTTGGCGAATTTTTTAATTGCAATAATATTTTCACTTTTAAAAACAACTTAGCGTTAACTTTTATGAATACTCTTAAATTTCGTACTCGCTTGGTAAGTGTTATTTTAATGTCATAATAACCACAACCTTGTGTAATAAAAACATATTTTAATATCATTATGAAGATTACACAACCGCTTTGGTATAAAACGGTTGTATTGAAACGATCAGAATTTTCCTGACAATATTTTGATATATTTTACTAAAAGATTGAGTTTTTCTATTTACAATTAACATACGATGAATGTTAACTCTTATATCTAGTTAAATAATTATCAACGCGTTCCTTAAAATATTACAACGGAGAGTTATAAATGGCAGAAATGTATTTTTTTCAGATACTTCATTTAACAGCACAATTTTTCTTCACCCGAGCTTCTGTTTTGCCGAGTGAAATCGTGAACAGTTCACGGCATCTACCACAGCGGTAGTTTTTTTTTGCGCACCAATAAGCTATAGTATAATATTTCAGGAAGAACGAGCCGTCACTTAAATTATTGAGATTTTTTAATCATAAGAAAACATAAATTGGGAAGATGTAGACTAGATATAGCAAATCTTAGTCTGTTTCTAATGATCTCGTTTACAAAAGATGGTCGTCATTCTATTTAATAAGTTATTTATAACCTCTTCTTTCCCTAGAAGAATGCGGAGAAAGTTTTGTAAAAGCTCCCCAAAAATTAGTTAAGAGAGTTATCATTTTTATATTGATATACCTCATACTTAATAAGTAAGATCTAAAATAAGGCGTGTGTGTGGTAAAACCATGTGCGGTCGTATTACAAACGGTAATCCTAAAATAATGTTAGGTCAACGTACGATTGAAAGGGACACTTAGATGGAGATATAAGCGTCGTTTCTTCATTTTTTGTTTTTGTTTAAATTATAATATTGTTATAATATACCAAATGAAACACAACATGGACATTTAAAAAAATGCAATTTAAGAAGTGTATGTTACTCTTCAGAGGAAAAGTATTATTAATTGATTGACTGTGTAAACTAGGCCGATTATGCTTTTCTGTTATTTATGGATATGATTTTCCGAAAAGATGAATTTCGAGTTTAGCTCTAAAAGCTCTAAGATCATGTGGTAGTATTTTCCAGGCTTTAGGACCTGACACTCCAATTATAATATTGTAACATAACATCAATTTTCTTAAAAAAAATTTTTTTTACATATTTTCATTTAAAGACAGTTTAGTGGATTGTACATTTGAAACATAGAATAAAAATGTCGCGCAAGAGGGTGTACGAAGAAGTTGAATATGTTCCAGACAAGGCACGATTGAGTAAATCAAATACCAGTTCAAAAGTAGCAAAAGAAGAAGCGGTATGTTAGAAATAGTAATATGTGAATCTTTATGACGAATGTGGATAGTAAAGAACTACAAATTGCCTACTTTTACGAGTGACATGGGGGTAATAAGAGTTTTTTGTCGGTCTATTCTGAAATGTTTTACTATTATTAACCAAAATCCTTTTTCCAAACACTATCAGCTTACAGCAAGACCATAACGACATCGACATCTTTAATAAAATTACAATATTTTACACGGAAAATAATTTTTCCATAAATTTCAATATTGTTTCTAAGATATTTTTTTAATTATTTAATCATTAATACAACCAAGCTACCTTATTTTATTACGGTATAGCTTGGAGACTACCTAAATAAAACATGAATAATGGTTAATGTCTGTTTTGTAATAATTAATTATAATAAAGACTTTATCGTAATGTATTCCACCATTATCAAGTAAATGAACACCTCCGAAAACATGTTTCCTTTGTACTGTGAAAATAAATAATTTAGGAGTCGGCATTATTAAGATTTGTCGCATAACACAAGTATACTCGTTTTACAACTTGGCTTTGCCTGTGAATTGAATTCTAGTCTATTATTTTCAGTGAAAACATCAACTAGATATAATAATATGGAGTCTTGTCATATTGTTTGATGGATAAACTAATATTTCAAAGTTTCAAAGATTTTGACGGGAAAGATGCTGCAAACTGAAAAAAAGCGTTTGCGAAAAATATGCATGTAGAATCATCAGTGCTAATTGCATGCTCACCATTCGAGATTTTTTGTAATGCTATAGCATACAGATTGTCTGCGGGTTTGTTAAGGTTGAAGCCGAATAATGTGTCAGTAGCAAATTATTCATAAATATGGAGACGACAACTTCAGAAAACATATGTGATATTCAATATTACGGCGACTTAGTACTTAAAAACGGGGATGTAAGTATTTTATGTTTTATATTTTCATAGAAAGCAATCACTTTGTGGTTTGACATATTCAATGAAAATTAAATAATAACTTTGTATAAGACCAAAGATTTTATTTTAATTTTTATGACGGACCGATTTCGTTTAGCCCAAGCGTCATCACGGTACAAAATTAAACTAAACAAAAATACATAGTGTGTGGTTATATTTATATACACGTACATACAGAGGGAGAACACATATACGATAGTATAATGTAATTTGCTGCATCCTCTAAACATTTTAAATGCAAGTCTTCAGCCAGTAATATGATGTACACAAGGCCATGTGGAAGGGAATGGGGCGCATGGTTCGGGGTAGTGGAGGGCACACACTTCAGCTTACAGAGAAACCACGAGTACCAAAATTCAAGGGGAGGAAAAAACCTACAACCCGCTGCAGAAAAAACCTTCTCAGTCATTTTGTAATATATGAAGAAACCTACAGTGCTATGATGACCCAATACTGCCATAACTGCATTAATCACTTTATCTTAAGCTTAAAATATTTCACCAACTTGATGGAAATAAAAACCACACTGACAACGAATAATTTATTTCATTCCTCAGCGTCATTTTTTCCTGAAGAATCGGTTCGTAAATTTTGGTTTCTGTTGACATAATATAATTTAGAAACAATTCTACGCATTGATAAAGTTTTTATTTAATGAACGATCAAGTTAAGATTTTAAAGGAACTATGAAATTTGTATGTTGACAAATGTAAAGCAATTATGTTTTTCGTAAAAAGAATTTCATTCAACTTGAATCAATAAGTAGTTGAGCACAGACCTTATTAACAAGCAATCTGGGATTTTGAGTTTATTTTTTTGTTATTTTAATTATGATATAATAATGAAATTAAGATTTAAAAGTTTTATATCTAATGATGTAAATAAGCAAAAAATATATTCGTTCACCTAGAAATTACTAAATTTCATGACGCCAACTAATTAGTAAGCTCAACTCAGCGAGATTTTTTGCTGTTTCTGATGAACAGACTTTAATTAACAGTCATACCAGTTGATATTTAACAAAAATCTAGTAATTTTATTGATCTCCGCGAGACAATTTCTCATCACTTCCACAATTCTTTTCCCGCAGTGTTTTTGGTGAGGAATGGGACGCAAAATAGAAGTACTTGCGGAACCTTTTTCAAGATTGTTAGTTTTTCTTCGCTTTCTTTTTGTCGATCTATCTTTGGGCCCCGTCTTTACTTCGAGTGTGTTCAACTTGTACTCATTTATTATCGCCCTATTCGTGTGGGCCGAGCCAAGGTCTTGTGAAAAGAGGTTGCGAACTAATAACTAGGTTGAGGCATGCATCAGTGAGGCAGTAGAATACGCTGTTACCTAACAGAATCTAATTAATTCCAAGTAATTCTTTGTTTACTTTTTGTAAATATCAAGAAAACAAAGCTTTCGATTAGTTATAAAAATAAAAATAAATCACACAGTTTTAGCGATTTTCCAACTAAAATCTTCTGATTTTAAGTTGATCTGACATATAGTGATAAAAATCTGTTATGTTTGTATGCAACCTTACCGAAATATCTAAAATATCTGAATTTCTCAAAGGATTTATCGTACCCGGCAAGTGAAAAAGACTGAAGCGCCATTTTGGGAAGTTTAAACAAGAGCACTTTAAAGTTTTTTTGTTTTACAATAAAATTCATAAGTCTACAGAAAACTGGATGAATGAAGGGCCACAAGTCTTAAGAATCAAACGAGAGTCGGAGCAGCATTTTAGTATTAGTTTGATTTTTCTAAAATTTTTTTGCTAAAAATATGATTATTATCTGTAATAATCACGAAGTGCAGAGTATTAGTGCCAAGAATGTATTTAAAGACACAGTTGAAAATATTTGTAGAAATGATCAGAGGTAAGGTATACTAGATAATACATTAGGAATTTGGAGTTTCATAAAATCATGTTTTTTTCTGGTTTAATTAGTTTTATAGGTTGGTACAATACTGTGACTACGCGAATTAAGTCAAGGTTTTTTAAAGGATACACTAGATAAAGTGGTGTTTTCAAATTGTTCTAATTAAAAACATCGGAATATTGCATGAGCACAACATCTCGGAACCGTGGCCAAACGATATTATTTCTAAATAGAACACATACACTTTGTTTTTAACCACTTTTTTATTTAATATTTTGTCTACCGGTTTCGGAAGTACCCTTCCATCATCAGGACAATATTAAATTAATCTTTATCCGCTCTAGTGAGTACTAAATTTTCTTCATCTAAAATTCTACGAATGTTTTTAATGTGTATATTCTCCATATTAGTGACCTTTGTAATTTTTGTTATTTGATGTTTAATGATTTCCGCACTTTTATATTGAAATGTTTTAGGTTGATTGGTAACCAATCAACCTAAAACATTTCAATATAAAAGTGCGGAAATCATTAAACATCAAATAACAAAAATTACAAAGGTCGCTAATATGGAGAATATACACATTAAAAACATTCGTAGAATTTTAGATGAAGAAAATTTAGTACTCACTAGAGCGGATAAAGATTAATTTAATATTGTCCTGATGATGGAAGGGTACTTCCGAAACCGGTAGACAAAATATTAAATAAAAAAGTGGTTAAAAACAAAGTGTATGTGTTCTATTTATAAATATGACAAGCCACAAAGTTAATGCTTTTTACGAATATAAGATATTATTTCTCGTGGGATGTTGAATTTTAAAAAGCTTTTCTTCGTTGAGGCTGTATACCTAAACAAACTACGAGCATTTTAATACGCCAGTAAAAGGGTCTTTGATATTGCAAAACAGCAAAATAGATTCCCGGTAGAAACCAGTACCTTCGGAAAATGTTAAAATTCTAAGAAGGCTAATCCTGAATGTAGGGCCTCCACTACGAGAATAATTCATAAAACATTAGGACGAGCCTCGATAACACTTTCGAAGTGAAAGTCTAATCTAATACTAATCAAGATTGTCCGAAAATATTAAATAAACAGTTACGTTATCCCCTTAAAACAGATAACACGAAATTAACATTACAGCACAGATTACTTAATATATTGCGTTGAAGATAAGAGTTGATGTACTTTTTAGCTGAAAATTATCGTACCACGGTCGAGTTGTAAGACGATCGACTACGAATCCAAAGGTTGCGGGTTCGAACCTAAATAAATTAATTTAATTTAATTTACATTTGTCATGACACATATAATTAATGTAAAATACATTTTCGGCACGTTCCACAGTGATGTATGATACTATACATATCGCCCTGGCAAAAGATCACCATTCAGAACCGAAACTTTGCTTGATTGAAATGGCTTTAGCCGTGTTTGTCACCTGATCTGGATAGCCAGATACTTCCCAACTTTTTTCTTCCCCATCTCCTTCCTCTTTTAACTACCTTCAACCTCATAACATACCCTAATTTGAGATGCCATAGTCCCCCTGGCTCTAGACGGTTGGGAGCATTTATGACTCTTGTGCAATATTCACAATAAAAAATAAAAATATATCTTAACGCTGACATTTTGAAAAAAGTTATCAATCTTTTTTACTACTTTATACTATCAGGTTGAATCTCCTCTCGAGGTTACTGCACTTTACACCCGGATACTCAGGACATTCGAGTATATACTAAATTGTTTGGAGACTTTGAAAATGGATCGTGCGAAGAAAAGTTTTTTGCGTTCCAAATCTCCCTTGGAAAAAGGGTGAGAAAGTATTTAGGAGGTTCAATAAGCATACAGAATATGTCAAGTATCTTCCCAAAAAACTTGATTTGTCATAGTATGCATATCTAGGGTGTCAGAATGAAACTGCACGGGCTGAAATTTTACATACTAAAATTATTTCGAACCCAACTTGTGTTGTGTTGAGAATTATCATTATCATAACACTATAAAGTGCATGACCTTTGAAACTAATTAAAAAAATACTCATCTAGCAGAATATGTGCAACAAACTATTCTTCGTTTCAGACATGCGCCACAATAGTAAATTAAGCACGATGCTAGAGGTACAGTGAGCAAACCAAACTTCTTATTTTTCAGTACACACGAAACTTATTTAGCACACAATTGAATCACTTTCAATATTTAAAAGTGTAAAAAAATAGCTTAATCTTTTTTTAATACTCTCCGTTAATATAGCCACTATAGTTAGGCTTTATTTTTTTTGTGTAAATACTCGTATGTGTAAATATAATTTGAAATACACATAAAAGTACCAGAGTGAAATGTAATGTGTAAATTCTATCGCTGACATTGAAGGGGAAATCTACACAGGATTTTAACTATTATAATAAGATATCTTACCAATCGACTCGTGTAAATATACCCGATAAAAAATATTTAAAGTAACTGAGACGAGAAAATTAAAGAGTCAGAAAATCAGAAATAACAACCGTTAAAAATAAAGCCGACAAAAATTGATTTTATTTATTTTTAAACCCATGGATTCAGCCCACTTATCACTATTTAATTCGTCTCCTAGAAGGTTATAAACCCACCCAAAGGTAAAATCTAAAGCCGCCCATATCAATGGTATAAATGGTATATCGTACATACCATATATTCACTTTTGAATTGTACCAGTCCGAAGAAAAACTGCATATTTAACTCATTTTTGACCTAAGTGTTACCTTTTACCTTTTCAGCGACGATATGAAAAATCATTACATATATTTTAATATAAACAGAAAATGTCTTACCACAAAGTAATTGCTTTCTACGAAAAAAATAAATAATAATAAATATACACATTAAATGTATTAAAAAAAAATTATAACGCATTGCTTTTAAAGTTAAAAATTACACTTCACATATTACCTCACTTATTTCTGTTCAAAAAGCATAATTATGTGGATCACCTAAAACCCCCAAAAATGTGGTTGTAAGCATGAAACTATAGATGAGTCTACATGGCTCTTTAATTTTCTCTAAGATTGAGTAAATCAGTTCATTGGTTATGTATCTTGCCGGAAGAAACACCACACTTAGTTGTAGTTTCACGATGAATTAATTTTTATTGGTATAAAGGGATTGTCTGAAATATCTTTGTTCATTTTAATATTTTCTCTGCGTGAAGACCAAAATGGATAAAGCCTGATTCACACCAACGTTCGGTTCCGCTCAGTGCCGATATTGTTCCGCAAGAAAACTTATTGATATGGTATGAATATCAATCAAGGATTATGTGCCAAGACAAATTTGTGTGGAAGTATATCCTTCTGCCCACCCTTGTGATATTTAACTACTTATTTAGTTAAATAATTATTTTGAAGTGTAAAAATACTTACAACGCAGATTTTTTTTTTAAACCATTTTTTTTTTCACTAAATAATTTTTTTAATAATTAATAAAAATATTATTTAGTGATAAAAAAATGGTTTTTGATTTTAAAAAAAATCTGCGTTGTAAGTATTTTTGCGGAACAATATCGGCACTGAGCGGAACCGGACGTTGGTGTGAATCAGGCTTAAGGGTTGCAATTGAATTTTATAATATTTAAATATGTTCACAATAGTCATATTACATACATATTCCAAAAATATGTATTTTTTAATTAATCGAAATTGAAGTGTTAATTACACCTACAGTAAGAAAGACAATATCGTCACTGGAAAGGCAAAAGCGACACTGTGGTAAAAAAAATAGTTAAATATGCAGTTTTGATAAGGTTTTTTTTCTGCTTCGAATGCTCTGACTCTGAATACTTTTGTGAACCTTCAGCCATCTAACATATATTTACCATTTGGACAAAATATGACACCAGTTTGGGACTTTTTTTTAGCTTTTCGTCGCTTCAGTCAACTTAGTGAGAGCATTGAGTTACCTGAGTTAACTTATTTTTCAAAATCCAACCAGATGCTGAAGACTTGTGAATTTATTGTAAATCAAAAAATACTTTTAAGTGCTCCGGCGATGATATGATTGTCACTAAAGCTTTGAAAAACCTTTTTTCCATTTTGTTTTTGATGGAACCAAAGAAAAATCTTGGGTCAAACAATTTAACAAATATATATTTTTTTAAATTTATGTGGATATTTCAAAACTTCAAGCTCATAACAGGTGTAACGTTACAAACTGTATATAATTGCGAAGATCTTTACACTCATGACACAAAAGTTTTAATTATTTTGTGATGCAGAGTTAATTTCGATAGGTTTTGATGAAACAAACAAACAAAAAAGATACATATATTAGTAAAAATAAAATCATGACAGTTTGATACAGGTTAAAAAAGATCTATTTTATCGAAAACTATTTGTCCAAGCTAGATATTGGATAATAATAGAATAGTTTAAGTGAAATTAATCAGTATTTCACAGCAAATATAGGAGTTATAATTCCATTCATTTAAATTAAGCAAATTCGTGTGTCAAAGAAGTCTAGAAATTTGTCGGCACAAAGGTTTGATGAGATTTTTTAAGAATTACATTTTTCTTTCGATTTTCAAAGATTTCACTTTCGTCCTAGGGCTACGTTTCTTTTGTTGAATTCACTGATACGAAACACAAAGGGAAAAGGTAACGTGCTCTACACATCACACAGATACCTGTTTCTAAAAAAAAAAGAAATACAGAACGAACATTCTTTTAGTACTTATTTATGTCCTTAAATACTTTATTCGGTTTTCAAAGCCTAACAGAAACCATCGAATAAATTATATTATCATGTAAAATCGCCAAAGCATTGTTTGTCAAAAATGTAATTAAAACCCACACAACTTTTGTGGAATGTGGAAATAGAATGTGTTTTAAAAGTTGTGGAATTTTTCGATTTCATCTGAACCATTCTGCAATGGAGATAATCTTTAAAATAAAATGACAACATGCAAAATGTGTTAAGCCTCGTGGATGAGACGAAAAAATCATGAAAGTTACGGGTTTTTTCATGAGATATGAAATATTTAATTGAATAGAGAGCTACTTGTAGTACGTTCCCAGGAAGAGCTTTGCCCGTTGCCCCTGGCAACCTCGAATACTTGAATAGGATTTGTCTGTTGGAAAGGTTGAAATGTATACTGTTAGGAAACAAACTTGTTAACCGAATAATAAATACTTGTTAAAATTGAAGAAACACCATGAGCTTAGCTCTCACCACGTTCAAACATACAGATATCATAATTTTTATCAAATAGTTGTTTAATACGATGTTTTGTTATAATTTCAAAGTTTTTTTCGAATAAAATGGAACGAAGTTTGGTCACTCGTCTAAAGATTATTATTTCGAGAGCGATTTTCAGTAAAACAATGGAGAGTTAAACAGGTACTCATCCAAGCATTCAAAGAATACCCACCCTTGCGTGGATAATTATTGTTCACATATTTGGTATCAAATCTTTTCATCATCTTCACGCCCACTTTCATCGCAGACAAGCACGACAAGATTTTTTTTGAAAGACGATTTGGTTGAATTTTGCATTCTAAAAAATCTTTGAAAAATGTTTAGACGCTGAAATCAATACTCGTATATGTTTTTTTAACTTATCGCTACCTTTATTTATTTTTTATCTCTTTGTATTTACTACGCATTGTGCTAATCAATTATTAGGTATGGTAGGTACTAAGCTGGGGCGGAGCAGCCGAAGTAATCTTAGATCCGTTGGCTGATGCGCAAAAAGCTGTAGAAGAGTGATGAGTAAAAACTTAAACTTAACTGATTATTTACCCATCGACACTCCTATTCAAGGAAACACAATTATTAAATGCACGGCTAATATACTGTACAGTATCATCCAAATTAATAGAGATTTTCCATTTTCAATTTTCACAAAAACTAGTACGTTGCATAACAACCTCTACTCTTTAATACATCTCTGTTTCATGTTAAAATTGAAAAACTAATGTTTATCATATATTTCTCAATTCATCAACATGAAACCGAAAATCAATAAACACTGAAATCGTCTTTCCCTTTGTGGTGCGATCCTTTTTCCTGGGTTTTTTCTTTACTATTTATCACTCATAAACTCTCAATGAGATTAAGGTCGAAAGAGTGTCTAGCCATTAAAAAAAACTTATTTGAGTGGATTCAAAGTATTACATTTTTACAATTTTCGACAGATTTCGTGGAAAAGGCTAAATTTTGTTTTTCAATATTAAATTGTCAGGTAGGTGAGTGAAGATTAAGTGCACAGATTAAAAAATATATATTTTTGCAAGAATGTAGATAAAGAATGACAACTTGTAGCAGCTATTACAATACTGATTTTCGGAATGTCGCTTCACCCTATGATTTTGCGAAGAGGATTGGACTTGAAAAGCAGATTACTTGGATTCTGCCGTCATGACGTAATTTATTATATTCGCTATCATCCAATATGACATCCCGAACTTTGATGCAAACACCCAGGCACTCAAATCCTTCGTCCACCATTAACTGTTCAGCTTACAGAACGGAGACGTAAATATTTTGTTCAACATGCATCGATAATAAATAAATACTGTTTTTATTCCCTTTCTATTCTACTAAAATGTATTGCATTATATAATTGAATAGGTAAATTTTCGACCACCATTAAACAACAGTGTCTTATTTTAAATGGGATTATTAAATCTTCGCTAACGGGAATGTTGTGAGGCTTAAATAAGTGGTTTGGGAAGAGGAAGGTTGGAAAGTAGCTGGCCTTCCAGATAACTAAGCACGGCCTAAACCGTTTCAAGTAATATATCTACGGTATTCTGTACAGCTATATTTTATACCAGGGTAACACTGAAATTATCAAAATTTCTTGAAAGAGATGTAAACGTACTTAATTTTGATTAATATTTCATATTTAAAAGATTATTTTACCCCTCAAAAATAATTTGAATAAAAAGTTAATTTGTTTCGAACGCGGTACCTTTTGGTCCATGGCCAAGGAGATTACCGCTCTGCCAAAGGTTTCTCTTAATTTACATACCACTAAAGGATTTTTTTTGCAGCTTAATATAAGTAAATTATAATTTAATATGCACAGGGCTTTCTTTTGAGAGTCTCCAATAAAATACGAATTAAAATCTCGACAATATGTTAGAGTTCGGCAATCAGAAAGTAATAAGGTTGCGACCTTTGAGACTCTTGATCCCTCAAAATGTCAACCCCAATGGTAGCGAAGTCAATTATCGCTATGCTTAAGAAATAAGATCCTATACGTTTAGAGGATGCGACGTAATGTCAAAAGTCTTGCGTAGTTACATTAAATACTGTAAGAGATCTGTATACTTTTTGATATATTATCATTATTTGCTTACAAAAATGGTAAATGTTATGATTGTTTGGATACCAACCCATCGAGCGCATACAGCAATACGTTTTTCTCCAAATATTACAAAAAAATATATTTGGGAGAAAAACCTTTTTTACATTGGATCAGCTGTCAACTATAAATAATAATATTTGGATAATTCGTATGGCGCCATTTTTGTGAAAAATCACCTCAAGGGCGCTGTACAAATTTTAATTTCAAGTTAATATTAATTCCTAGTTTATATAAATATACAGCAACATACTAACCTGGCAGGTTACTTCTGGCAGGATACAATCACTACATCATAATAATTTTAAATTGTGCTGATTAATATAGATATATATTTTATTTTAAAAAAAAATTGTGCATGAGAGCAAATTAAAATGTAGTACAATAACGGTATTTTTTTTTTCGTAAGGAACAGATAATAATGAAAATCTTCTAATGAATTTAAAGAATGCGAGTCTTGTTGTTATGTTAACACTATTTGGCCAAATCTTTAAACGCGCATTTTCATCAAATGTGACGAAAGTTTTAAACAACCCAACCTAAGTAATGCTTTTTCATATTTTGTAAAGTGGGGAATGAAAATATTATGTTTTAAATCTAATCGAATTTTCACTTCAGGGAAAACTCAATTATAAAAAAATATTATTTTTCGTACTTACTTTTCCTTTGATAGCTTCCGCTGGAACGAGTTAAGAATATACTTGAATAACTGGAAGATTGTTGGAATATTAAAATTATTTTATGAGAATTTTATAAATTTTTATCGATTATACATTAACTAAAAAAAAGTATTGTGTCTTAAGTGACTAGCGTGTCGTTATGAAATAATGGAACAAAAACATAATTAGATAGAAAGACGAACGAACGAATAAGAAACAATAAGGTGGCTGATATAACTATCATAATTTTTAGGCCTTTGTCTAAAGGAGCTATGAAGAAAAATAATAAACAAAATTAATTTTGTTCATCTAAAATTTTTCCAACGACAAGGCTTTCAATTTTTCCAAAAAAAATTATGTATTCTTAATAAGTACATATTTCACGGAGTTTAATAAAAACTTTCTAAAAGACAATTTGAATGAACGATTTTGTTCTTCTGTCATTGATATAAGGCCTCCAATCGTAACTCTGCAGCGATAAAATACGAAAATGAGTTTCGGCTGTATTCAACTGTTTGATTTTACGTCTGTTAATAATTTATCCAATAAGCCGTTCTTAAATACTTCAGTAAATACCAATTAATATTAATTGGAGCGTTCAATTGAAATGGTAATTACGATTCCTGATGAGAATTAAACCTTTATGTCTTGTTAGTGTGGGTACACTGGTAGAAATAGCAGCCTCCTAACTGGTTACACCATTAAAGTAATGCTCATCAATTTATTGTGAAAACTGTTTCATTTGCCAATTTATGACTTGTCATTATATGTTTTAACACTAACTTGACAATAATTTTCAAATTACCAGCTTTCGCAAATATTTAAGTCGCCCGGAATACTTTGTGAAAACGGTCGACGTTTTAGCAATAAATTAGTTGATTGATGGAGATAAAACTAATAACCTTCTAACCGTAACAAAAAGGTGCAGCATGGAGATTACTTAGTATCCACACTAGTTAAAATCACGAATCAGTATGGAAACTTTGCTTGCAATTGCTTTTTTAGTGGCTGTATTTGAATAGCCAGGTCCCACATTTCATTTCCCTCCTCATCACCCCTTCCCACTTCCTGTATAGCCCAAAATTCTCTGAATTGGAGATATAACTATGGTTCTACCGGCTCATAGTTCTAACGATTTCTCTTCCTATATCTATTCCTCTGCATCTTTTATCTGTGTCTCTCCCATACTAGCCCTAATAGCAATAAAAAACAAAGCTCTAGGTTCTCACACTCTTTGTTTTTCGTGTTTGGAATGTGCTGAGACAGTTGGGGGCGCTTAGATTTTTTTATACGAGTTTCTTTTAAAAAAAGTTAAGTCTTGACGTGAGAACCGATAGAGGGACCTATTTGCTCCTTCACACGGTTCGAGATAGCGGTGGGTGCCCTCGACATTTGTACCGGCTGCGGATAGTTGGCATTCTTAAGCGGCACATAAAAATAAAATATTCACCGCGTTCGGTCGTTAAACCAATTATTCATAGTTTTTTCATTTCTTTTATTTTTTACTTGCCTTGCTTATTAAGTACGTGGCATATTTAGACGGAAAGTTATCATTAAGACATGCAAAGTTATCGACTCTGGCTATGATTGTACGTTTCCATATTCTCCTACTGATGAGGGGAACTACGGCAACTTTATCGAAAAAAATGACCAATGCCAAAGATTTCATAATTTATTTTCAACATTAGTTCAGGAATCAGCGTTTCCAACCATTACATTTGTTTTATAATTTTATTTTTATATGTAATGATACTGTACCATGTTAAGATATATATATAAATTTATTTTTTTAATGTTAAGTGATACCGCACAAGGGTCGGTGAGATTATGGCACACACGAAATGGGTAATATTGTAAGAGGCTATAAATGCAGCAGGAAAGGAGATAGGGAAGAAGAAGCTCAGGGCCTGAAGAGGAAAATGTTGAAGACAGTGCCAGGGTATTCAAAAGAGGTAACTAAACATACCTTAAGTTATTTTATCCATCGTTTAGATTAAGTGAACGACCACTATGCAGGTCGTTCACAAGAGCGATATGGAAATTAAAATATATATTATCTTTATCTAGGAATGAAAGGGAGCTAACATTTCGTGTTCATACAGAGGGGGTGTGTCAGACGGCCTTAAAAATGTTGGAATGGATTTTTTCTCCGAACTGTCAGGGTTTTTCGGGATACCCGTACTCTGAGATACTCTACTTTTCTTTGGTCTGCAGCAGGCTGGAGAACGGTTCAGCTATTTAAAATCTTCACGATGTGGGATGTTCTTTCCTGTTAGAGAGGGTTCAGAAAAAATCTTTGAGATTTATCTACATAAGGGAGTATGGCCACTATTTATGGCTCTACTTAACGATCTTTCTGCCAGGTATGCTCGAATTTCACTCACTTTTTCAGACTGCTGCGAGGCTCTATAGAAAATTCAACTATTTCGGAGCGCGTAAGTATGTTCCTGATGACTACCTAAGAAAGCATCATCATAGATTATTCAGTTTAGGAAAACCTGTGGGACTAACCTGTCAATTTTTTTTCTCGCTGGGGGAGGAGTATGTTGCTTCTGGACGAAATTTCTTCTGGTATCGACATATTTTGCATCAATGTGGAGATTTAAAAGGGAAACACTATTGAATATTGAAAAATATCTCTCTACTGACGCAATTTTCACCACTGCCTGAAATATTTTGTTGAATTTGGTAAATGTTCATAACCTGAATGTTGCATAATACTTTTTCCTTTTTTTTCTTTGTTTTATTTTTTTAATATTTGTGATGTACCTTAAATAAATTTTCAAATATATATTATTATAATTTTTCACTCTAGAATGAGGTGTAATTATACTACCTACATTATGCTTTATTTTATTTAAGTTAGGAAAATAAACGTGAACCAAAACAGAGTTACGTTGCATTTCATCCTCTCTACGTACCCCTCAAAGGAATGATCTAAATATTAATTGGTTAATTAAATAATTACGTTTATATTTATATAAACTCGATATTTACAAGAAGCACTACTTACGACATTTGGTGTACTCACGTGATGAAGACCTTTTTCAATAAAAAAACTACGTCTGTTGCTTTGGGGTTAGGTTTATTTTTTTAAGTTCTTCGTACTAAGTATTTATACAACTTCTCGTAAGGGATTACAGCGCCAAGTCAGTATTTTCATCTCATCAAAACGTGCTTTAATCTTGTCTGTTTTAAATAAAAATTTGCAAAGGTCAAATTTTATTTTTTTAACGTGCTTTTGAAATACCGGAAAAGGTAATTCGTTAAAAATACATGTTTAAGTTCACATGAAAATATTTTTAATATGAGAGAATACGAAATACGTAAAGCATTTCATATATTTTTAAATATTAACCATTTCACGAGGCACTTTTAGTAAGCAAGTACCTACTGTATTACTAACGTTTCGCGTATATAATCTAGAAGTATTTTACGTTTTTTTAAGTAAACACAAGTACATACAAATTAGATATAAGTAAGAAGCCGTTTAACTAAGAATTATAATTGGTCAATTTTATAAAGTGTGCTTTGCTTAAATGGTTTTATGTTGTATGTTTGTAAATGCATTAGTTGTACCTTTTTTCCTTTTTTCAAAATCAGTTGATTGTTATGATGCTTTTATAGCAACTTTATAGTTTTATTCCACTAAATATTTAGGATCTAACTGGTTTCACTATGATACGGATATCTTGTAATTTTTTGAAACATTAAGTAAAGCAATTCAATAATAATGATTTAACAAGATAATTTCTTATTCGAATACCTTGAAATGTTAATAATGGACTGGTCTTCTAAAATACTCTTCTAATAAAAATTTTAAAAAGTTAAATACCAACCTAGTTCTGTTCGTACGCTCTTCGCTTATAACCTTTTAAATACTTTGCTTTTGGTATTTTTATATTTATCAGATATTTTAATTATAAATATTAAAACGTTAGTTAAAACAATTTCATGGTTCAATTTGAAAATGTCTAATATTTGACGATGCACTCAAAATACACCCCGAAATAGATTAAGAATTAACCAGGAATCGTAAATATATGTTTGAATATTTGTTCTAACCATGTTTGGAGAAAGATACTGTTAAATTAATTATCATCAGCCTGGCCACCAAGTTGTCATTGGTTTAGGCTATCCATTACGTACATAACCGCCAATTGTATTTGTGTCAATCTGTTCAGTGTAATATTAACTAGAAATAATTTCCTTTGTGAGTACGTACGACCGTACGAGTGTAAACATTTTAAATTTGGAACTGATGTTAATTGAAATAATCAAATGCGATATAGTACCTATTATGTAATTTAGCGGACATTATTCTTCATTTGAAATGGCTGGATTAAAGCAACTAATTTACTATAAGACACATTTAATACCAAATTTTTGCCTCACAAAATATGTTTTTCACTATACGGGTGTATCATTCAGTTGTCTAGCTGATTCGGTCGTAGGTATATTTTGTTTTTCACTATTTCCATTCCCATGGAGGTTAGGAAATTACACTTTATTAACACGACCTATTTTGCGTGTCTCCCCTTTTGGGTTCTTGAACACTTCTCATCTACTAAAAGTCAACCTGTATAGAATTCAAAGCAAAAAATCAAACTAAAGTAAGTTTTAATATGATCAATAAAGGTGGAATTCGGTGGGTTGAATTTTGCTTTATTTCTGTATTTTCTCGGTTCACTACCAACTATCTAGCAGAAAAGCAAACCTGCCATGATGATTTATCGTATTCTGACTCGTTTGCCACTGGCGGGTATTTTCAATTTTCCCCGTAAATGCTAAGCCATATCAGACAAGTAAACGCTGCCTTCTACCCTCGTGATGTACGACTTGTATCAAAAGTAGAGAATTTTACCAATGGAGCTAATTATTTTTAATGGTTTATCTTCATATCACACCTTATGCGAGAAAAAAATTGCAAAATATTCTTATTTATTTAATCAACAATTTAAGTGTAACCAAGGATTTTTAAAAACGATTTATTTTATTGATATTAATTTAGCCGTATTTAGTACCCATATAACACTCGGGTACTTCCTAACTTTCCACTTATCCATCTCTTATCCATCCTCACTGCTTTTAGCCTAACGAAATTCCCTCTTTGAGGCTGAAGAAAGGAACTTTTGTACGGTAATCACACGAGAAAAAAAAACATTTTATGGTATTTATGAAAGTTATTAATTGATGTTTGATACACAGGTGCGATTTTATTGAAGATCTACAAGATGAATACAAAAATTGTATCGGTGGATTAATTGGGTTAGTCTTTTTAGGCAGTTGTCTAATACAAAACTTGTTAGTGAGGATTGATTAAAATATCTTAAGGTATTTATAATTATCCCGGTCTGGTTTATGCGTGAGGTAAATTAATATGTTTCACAATCGAATATACTCGCCCTCTTAACGCTGCAATCGGAAAACTGATAAAATCACAATTTGTATCTTATTCTAGAGCTTTATTTTGAATTCAATTCGTATTGTACGAGCAATCAATCGAATTTGAGGAGGTTTTTTTTAAACGCGTATTGAATGTTCATTACTCCGAAAGAATTTTACCGAAAATTCTTTACTGTTTATTCTTTTTGAAAACCACACTTTTTTGTTCTGAAATTCAAATTTCAAGAGGTCACGGTTAATCTTTATAGAGAATAAATTGATTTTTAATTGTTCCGATGAAACAAAGGCTCGTGAAAAAAATTGTGGAATTAAAAGTATTTCGTTTTTTCTCTCGAACCACCTTATTTTTCTAACCGTCGGGTCACGGGCACACAAAAGGTTGAGTTTCCAATTAATATTCCCATGTAAAAAATAGTCTTTATTTATTCGAGTTGTGGATCACACATAATGGGCTATTTGATTGGTCACAAAGGTTTTTCAACTTCATTACCAAATCAATTGTTTGTCGGTAAGAAAAGGGGGAAAATTTGTTAACTTCATAAAATGCTAATCTATTATCGAAATATAGTTTCAAACCAAAATAAATTATGTTTTCAAAATAGAAATAAGTCTTTAAATCTTTTTTTTAAATTTGTAGCGCTTCTAAGGAGAGAATTCATAAAAACATGTTTTTTTTTGTTAAACAGGTTAAAAAATAATAATTCTTGTTAAGAATATAACCATAATTTTCATCGGTTTATTAAAATATTTTTGATTGTTGAATAACTACTTATTCAAAATGTATTCAAATTTTGTTTTAGGGAATGTATATGTTTATATATATATATATATATATATTTTTTAAATATACGAGTACTCAGCTAAAAAGTACACAAAACAACACGAACGACAGTCTTTCTTCAGTCTCTGAGAATATTAATTTAAAACGTATTATTTTATTTTATTTTTGTGAATAGAAGAAGAAGTCGAGGACGCCCGAGAAAGACATGGCACGATCAAGTTCATCAAATATTTGAATCGGGTCAGGTGAAGAGTCAGAATAACAGAAGAGTATGTATGAGACGATGTATGAATGTAAATGAAGCAAGGAGTGTGTGCCAAGACAGAGTTATATGGTCCTCTGTCCTCTCTGCCTACCCCTGCGGAGAAACGGCGTGATGGTTAGTTAGTTGGTTAATTATTGTTTTAGAATAAATAAAACCAATATTTTGAAACGCATGTATAATATTGCAGTATTAATGCGGTATCCGCATGCGAAGTCGACCCATCTCAAAGCCTAGTAAGTACCTATGGTGATTTTCTTAAGTTATTAAAGATCGATATTCCCTCGATCCTTTTTTTTTTACATAAAATTGCGAACTTCAATATATGATACATGAATCCATGGAACAAGCAAGTCATTCTCACGCGCACAAAAAACATCTATTTTTACAGTGAATACCGCACAAGAGTCCCAGCTGCTTCTAACCGTCTGGGGCCAGTGGGACTATGACATCCCCAATTGGGGTATGTAATGAGATTGAAGGTAGTGGGGAGAGGAAGGAGATGGGGAAGCGGAAAGTTGGGAAGTACCTGGATATTCAGATCTGGTCACAAAACACAGCTAAAGCCATTTCAAGCAAAATTTCAATTCTGAATGGTGGTCTTTTACCAGGGCGATGCTTAGAGTATCTACCACACTGAAACGTTCCGTAAATGTACTATATATTATTTTATGTATAAAACTAAACATGATTGAAATAAAACATATTAATTAGACGAAATGTATTTGCGAACGCAGGGATTTGCACCCGCGACCTCTGGATGCGTAGAGCGTTTTAACCACTCGACCACGGAACCCACCATGATTATTATTTTAAAAAAATACGTTTATTTATTTATTTGACAATCAGTTGGGCTTTTACATATCGGTAAGCTTAGTTTCGCCACGTTCGTCAAATAAAATAATGCCCATGCAAGCTCACATTTCCAACAGAAAGTACAAATGCGAAGTTTATCAATGGCTGCCTGCAATGACTAGCAGCCAAAATCAGTTGCATCTGGATTAAAACGACAACCTGTCCATTACTCGCCGGAAATTGACTTAAACTCGTTTGAAAGCAAAGCCCATGTTTGTTTGGGTAATTTGACAAATTCATTAGCCGTTTGGCATCCACTGTCCCAACCAAATGATCGATCCACCAGCAACAAACGCTGATATGAGGATTCGACCCTGTGTGTGGTTTCAAATTGCACTGGTGGTCGGAAATGCATTCAAAATCATTTACAATTAACGATTTCACAGGGGATTACCTGTGCTATAATGTTCATTTAGAACGTGAATATTTTGTAATTGGTATCGGAAACCACTGACCGCTATATTGAATGGCCAAAATTGACGAAATGAGAAATGAAGTATATACACGCAATAAAGTGTGGATATTTATAGACATAATACAAGGACATGCAAGGAAATCAGACTACCTAAAAATAATAAAGCCAATACACAAAACATAAAGGGCATGAAATGTTATAATACGCTGCTTGAAATCATCAAAATTATACAAATTAATAAATTTGAAATAGCTTGTGAGAACCATATAATATAAACTAGTATGTGATATCAAGTAGTTTATAAATTATTATTATTAAGTCAAAAAGTATGATTTATGATTAGTTTTTTTTTTTCTTTTTAAAAAAGACAAACATTTCCGGGTTGCGAATAACCTGACAATTTTTGAAAAACTCCTACTGCCATCATAAGAAGCGAAAAATGTTGCTTGTGCAATGATGGAGGACTTAGCCAGCAGATGAATTGAACGCACGACGCCCGGGTGGGAATTCATCTCAAGATTATGTGTTATTATTACGTGTTGGGTGGAAGTAGCCTATCACTAAAGCTTTTAATCAAAAAGGGAGCATTATTAACGCAGGTACTAAAAAATCAGTAATCTTGTTTTGTTTGCCACCGCAACGTAGTACACAAAATTCACCCTTTGACTATGGTAAAATATAAACAGCAAACCCCTATAATTTCGACTGAGCATCGAAACCTTTTGGCCAACACTGATTAAATTCATAAACCGTGGAAAGAGTGTTTCTTGCTGTTATCTTTTAGACATACCGAGTGTATAAATACATCGATGGATATACTTAATAAATTCTCATTTCCTTCGTTAATGTTAATTATGATATACATTATTGAAGTGAGAAACAAAACTGGATAGCTTTTTCGTAATAGATGAGAGAATTCTAAAATTTATTATTATTCATGCGAGATTGCATTTCAGTTTCTTCAAATAATGAACAGCATTTATAAAATTCAGTTTCAATGATATAATAGAGGCTATTCATGTGATTATATAATTACTTTAAAAGCGCTATAGCTATAAAGTAAATTGTTTCCAACCTTCCTCTTCCCCATCTCTATTATCTTCCACTACCTCTGGCCTAACAACAAAACCCACAGTGGTGATTTTATCGTCCCGCTGAATTCGTGTAGTTATGACTCTTGTGCTAAAAGCAAATAAAAGTTATGTTTCTTTTAGCATACAGATACCAATGAAAATATAAATTTGTTTTTTTTTTTTCATTTTGTTCAAAAACTATAAGTAGAGACTTATTTCAAAAATAGTTTGCTTATCTTCCATGGGGAAAAAGCTAGGAGAATAGATACGTTGAAACACCGTATAACGCAGAATGTGATCCGTTATACCGGAATATCGTACAGCACACCTAGACTCTAGGTTGGTAGGAGCATCGATTATGATGGATTGTCTCTTCGACGCTTTATATTGTAAGGCCGCGATGACATTGATATATTGTGGAGAAAATACAAAAGTGGTGCAGCGTTTTGCACTTACAAAACGCAATTCGTTATTATTATGAAGACTTACGACGTAAATGAATTGGAAACCGCATTTTTATGGATCATTTATTTGATATTTAAAAAATAAAAATTCACTTAACGCTTCGTTGTAATTTTGATTTTTTTAAGAATAATAAAAAATAAAAATAATCTATGACGCAATTTATGTTTGCAATTGTGTTAGTAATAGCACTTGGCTAACAATTATAAAGATAGAAGCCAAATATTGTAAAAATAAAATTAAGGGCGATTGAATTGGTTAGGATGAAAAAGATGATTAATGGGTTGCTCTCGAATAGAGTAAAGGTCCCGAGTTTCGGTCACAACCCTACCTATTTATTAGTGTTTTTTTTTATTTTTATATTCTATGAAGATTGTTGATATTCTTACAATCAACAATATATTTAATATTTCAATCAAATGTACGTTTTTCTATAATGGCTTAACTTATTAATACAAAAATCTAGATCTAAGTACTCAGATAATAATTTTTTTCTGGGGTGCATTTACCAAAAATGTTCATATTTGGTAGAAAAAAGCCTGATATCACATCTAATCTAACTTGTGAGCAGGGGCGGCTCGTGACTGTTTAGTGTGCTAGAGTGCTGAGATTGTAAAATGCGACGTTATTGATGTTGTTGTAGACGAAAATGTTTTTTTTAATTGTATTAAGATGTTTTGTATAAAAAAATGAAAATCTTCATACAATAAAAAATGATAAAAAAGTCCTTTTCGTCTACATCATAATTGATGTTATTGTAGACTCTACAACAACATCAACTATGACGTTTTTTTTTCAATTTTAGCACTCTAGCACACTAAAAAGTCACGAGTCGCCCCTGCCTGTGAGTATGTTTCTATTCTTGGAGAAACAATGTACGGAGAGAGAGCTAATTATGTTTACCCAACCTATACAAACTTGCGATAAATCACTTTATCCGGGTTTTTACGTCATACACCATGAGAGAGAAAGAGACAGCAAATATAATACTCCGCTTCTACGTACTGTCACAATGATCTTGGGCTCCTGGGTCACCGCGGGACTCCGCTCACATTTTTTATTATTACCACTAAACTTGACAAAACTAAACGATTTTTTAGGTTATATGCTATATTTTTGTTGATATCCATACTGTCAAAAAGTGGTTATACGAATAAATAAAAACATTATGTCGATATGTGATATGAATGGATGTATAAATACCCTAACCTTGGTCTTAGCCACGCCCAGGTTTGCCGAGTCAGGTAAAAATCATCAAAAACTGACTTCACTGCATTGATACCACTATATCTACTCTAAGTTTCTATTACATATTTCTTGTTTGAACATCATTAATACTGCTCACACTAATATTGCTAACATTAATACTGCTTTCATACTGAGGCATCCATCTTTATTTTTGTAATTGAAGATTAAACCAGAACTAAATCAATGTTTTTTTTTAAATAGTGTCGAGAAAACAAGATATGGAGGTAGAACAAGAAGTGACGTGGTGTAGGTGGAAACACGGCCGGTCGGCAAGGGGTAGAACTTTGTTCAAGTCCAGGTTAGCACCTGCACTTTTTTCTTGTCGGCGTGTGTGTTTTTAAATATTATGTGAAGGTTATTAATATTGTTTCAATAAGGAAAACCATATATTTTATAACTGAAAACAAAATATATAGATTGATGATAAACCTATTGGATTAATAAAGGCGTTAGAAATGGTAACGACAGCACCGAAATGGAGAAATTACTAAAACTATTATTTTCAACCTATTGCCAATCTTCAGAAGTGAAAATAAATTTTAAAGGAAATAATTCCTTCTTACTCTTTTGTTCCCTGTATAGTGGGTGAATATCTGGTAAAATGGTACCAATTTGGGGCGTGTGGTTTTCCCTAGTGAGCGGTAGAATTAAACTAATAGAAATTTCAACTTTCACGGTGAATATTTTTATTTAAAAAACCCTTTTTTAATAGTGAATATCGCACAAAAGTCCCAACTGTCTAAATCCACTAAGAGTATGGCATCCCCAATTGGGGTATGTTGTAAGGCTGAAGGTAAGGAGATGGGGAAAAGGTAGGTTGGGAAGTACCTGGCTATTTAAATCTGGTCACCAAACACGGCCAAAGCCATTTCAAGCAACTTTTCAATTCTGAATGGTGGTCTTTCACTAGGTACAGTGGCGGCTCGTGAGTTTTTAATATGCTAGAGTGCTAAGATTAAGAAATATGACATCGTTAGTGTTGTTGTTTCCGAAAATGATTTATATTTTTTTTTGTATAAAGATTTTCAGGATTTTTCAGTTTTGGTGGTGCACTGCACGGATTTCTGAAAAATCTTCATACAAAAAAATAAAATTTTGAAAAATATAAAAAAATGTTTTCGGCTACAACAACATCAATAATGACGTTTTTTTCAATCTTACAACTCTAGCACACTAAAAAGTCACGAGCCGCCACTGACCAGGTATACTGAGATACTGAGAGTATCCACCAGCCTTTTGTTTGTATGTAACGGTCAATTCATCTCAAGATTATTTCTTGACTTTATAACAAGTTGATTGAAACGCTATTGTAAATGATTACATCTCTCTCGTGTTGGGTGGAAGTAGCCTGTCACTAAAGCTTTTAATTAAAAAGGAAGCATTACTAACGCAGGTACTAAAAATCAGTAATATTTTGTTGTTTGCCACCGCAACATAGTACACAAAATTCACCCCATGACTATGGTAAAATATAAACAGAAAACCACTATAATTCCGATCGAGCATCGAAACCTTTTGGCCAATACTGATTAAATTAATAAACAGTGGAAGGAGTGTTTCTTGCTGTTATCTTTAGACATACCGAGTGTAAAAATACATCGATGGATATACCAAATAAATACTCATTTCCTTTGTTAATATTAATTTTGATATACATTATTAAGGTAAGAAACAAAATTGGATAGCTTCTTCGTAATAGATATGGTGTTTATTACATTTACATATTCGTTTCTTAACATGAACGAAGAGAGAAATATTTAATATAGATATATATTCAAATAGAAGCTACCCATATTATTGTATATTAATATTTAATAAATTGCTCTGGCACGCATATTCATTAAATTGTCATTAAAGTGCTAATTTATTATTCGACCAGGGAAGAAGAACAAAGTAATATAAACCAATAATGGGTTAGGAACACAATTGTGCTATTCAAACTTCTATGAATTCCAGATGTCAGAAAAACATATCGTCGCCGAAGAGGAAAAAGGGCCGAAGCGCCAATTTTTGAAATTTTCACCGAAGCACTTTATTTTTTTTTTGTTGTTTTACAATAAAATTCATACGTCTTGAGTTGAATTATGAAGAAAAGTAATTAAAAAGTCTCAAACTTATCTCATTGAGTCAAGCCTTCTTCAAAATGGTAAACATATTTTAGATGGCTTAAGGACCACAAAAGTCTTCAGAATCAAACGAGAGTCAGAACATTCGATGCAGAAAAGAAAACTGATAAAACTGCATATCTAACTCATGTTTGACCAAAGTGTCGCTTAAATCCTTTTGCATTTTTCAAAACTGCATATTTAACTCATGTTTGAGCAAAGTGTCGCTTAAACTCTTTTGCCTTTTTCAAAACTGCTATAAAACTTTTCAAAACTGCTATATGTCGAAGCTACTCTATATTAAATCTTCAAGATTAAACATTTGTCGTGAAATGATACGGAGTTTATGCAAGATGTAAATAGCTATATACGAGTACGTACAACTCATTTGCCTAGTAATAGATAAATGCCACCAAAAAATAGCAAGGGAGTGATTTTGTTGTAATAATAATTGTATCTAGTTTGGAGCTACCATTATAAGATTTCACTGATGTCCATGTTTTTCGATCGTATTGGTGTCAGGTGTCTTGATTTAGGGTCGCGGTCTCCAAAATAATCAATATTTGAGGGTCACGTTTTCAGGCCAGATATTGGGGTTCAGGAAAAAAATGTTAAACAAATTTTAAAAAATTAATCATAGCCTTTTGGGATATGGGGAAATTTTCCCATTTTATTTTGACATTTTGTATGAAATCCATGGAAGACTTTTTGATAAACACGAGGCCTCGAACTGAAATTTTTAAAGAGGTCATTGGCGATGATCTTAACTTTTTAGTGCTTTTATTTTTGTTTGATCAACTTAAATGAGTTTATGAAGTTAACAAAGAATATACTCAACCAAAAATCTGAAGGAACGGTAGATGATCAAGTTGAAGGCGACCAGATAAATTTTCAGGTAAACCAAATAACGTCATGATTTACTAAAAAATACTACCTTAAGGTAGTACGTAATTCAAAGGCGTGGGAAGCTCTTAATATTTGTTGTCACAAATAATGTATTCATCAATGTTTTGTACAAGAGCTTTGGGACATTTTTAATAAGTCCACTTAAAAAATAATTAAAATTTAATAATTCATAGCTTTTGGTATATGGCGAAAAAGGTACAAAATGGCACTGCAATGAGTTAATATAAAAATAAAGCAACGAGCAATATCAACGATTTAAAGAGTCGTTAGTAACAAGATTTATCAAAACAGGACGGTACCACGTGCTTTGTCAATAGGAAAACTCATATTGACAATTCAAAAGAAGAATACACGTAATGAATCATTAAGAAATTATATAAGTTTGTACCATTTAGAGCTCGACGCTCATGTCACCCAATTACATAAGAAAAGAAATAGGATTAAAACGAATAGTGAAGTTTATGCAACGAAGGACATTGAGTTTGCAACCTCCTGACTGAAAATTAAATCCATAGACGTAGACCATTACACTACGCAGACCTTCGATAATAATCGAATACTTGTGTCGGAGTGCTAGCGTATCTTAAAAAACTTGTTTTCTCCCTGCATTACCAACAAAACAAATATGGAAAAGAATTTTCACCCGTTTTGAAAAATCATCCCAAGAGCAAAATAATTATAATGCTATTGCAATATTTGCCTAGTGAAAAGCTCTTCGCGTAGCTTTTATTTTATTGGCCGAGGTCACTATGAATAAAATAACAAGTCTCGCTCGAGTTATGAAAAGAATGTAAAGAACAATTTTTCAGAGAGGTAACATTCTTTCCCGGGTAAATATCGCGGACCATTGATTTTGTTTATTACTCCGAGGTAGTGATTATGTTGAAGATTTCTTTAAAAAATGGGGTGAAAGGTAAGAGCCTCCTTTTTACAAGATTTTTTCCGTGTTCATTTTATTCAATTATTCATTTCACCCCGACATTTTTAGTGAGAGGAATTATATTCTTGATAATATTTTGTTAGTATGTACAACCGGTAAAATTAATATCGATTAGGTCAGCGGATGGTGATCTTGTTGTGATTTTATCAAGAGAAGTTTTAATTATTTATAATTTTGAAACTGTTAATTCGTGGTAGAACTCCATTTTAATGATTTAAATAATACCAATATTTTAACTTTATGCCACTTTTTTATTCAAGACCTGACCGGTTTCACTTTATGACGGGCATCTTCAGACTGGTACAATTTTAAGTAAGTCTATGGAATATATACTATTAGGTTCGGAAGGGATGGATATTGATATTCATAGTGAATCATCCGGGATTTTAATTTTATGGCTGACAGAGGTGACTTAAAGTTGTACCAGTCTGAAGATGCCCCTCATAAGGTGAAACCGGTCAGGTCTTAAATAAAAAATAGTAGAATGAAGTTTAAAAAATCGGTGTTATTAAAATCATTAGATTTTTTAATGTTATTCCAACATTTATCATGTAAAATGTAAATCATCTGAGGAAGGATGACATTATTGCAGTGTAAATGAGATTCAACGGACGAACGTGTGTTAAAACCATGTGCGACTGAACAAGATTAAAGATGTTACTCTTAAGTGGCTTGAACAAGTAGAGCGGATGGACAGAGAAAAGTTTGTCTGCTAGCGAATGGAAGAAGAAGTCGGGCACACTACACAAAAATATTACTTAATCAATCAAATCAAAACTTTGAGTCAGGTGACGTCAGGAGTCGTGATAACAAAATGCTATGTGTGTGGTGATGCATGATTGAGAATAAAGGGGTTTTTCCACCCGCTCTAATTTCTTAACACCTTTTTTTACTGGCCATGTTTGCATACTATTTATTAATCATCACTTTGATGTTTTTTATTTCATAAAAAAAGAGAAGAAGTATTTTTTTAATACCCCTAATAGTTTTCACACTACCCGTGGCACATAGAATAAGATATGCAAAAATAAAAATAAAATAAAAAATAAAAAATATGTATTTAATATACGACAGCTTTAGAAGAAAAAAATATTACAAAAAAACAGTTTGTAGTATTTCTTTATTGTAAAGCTGTCATATAATATATTTATAAATATATTTATTTACATATAATTTATACATATATCCTTTAATAGGGATATAATAGGGATACAGGGTTAAAATTCTTCACCGTTGCAATAAAGGGATAAAATTAGATAACTTGGAAGCACTAGAAATTATAAAATCATTAAACAGTAAACGCAATATTTTAAACAATCAAATTAATTTATCTTATAGTCCTATCTTAGATATTTTTCCAATAAACCGCTCGGTTATTCCCATAATCCCCTCAATTACCCATTCTCCTTCCAACTCCTAAATA
The DNA here is from genome assembly GCA_022651775.1 of Drusus annulatus. Taxonomy (NCBI): domain Eukaryota; kingdom Metazoa; phylum Arthropoda; class Insecta; order Trichoptera; family Limnephilidae; genus Drusus; species Drusus annulatus. The sequence goes on along the minus strand of JAGWCC010000515.1, from coordinate 137,016 downwards.
TGTATATATATCTCAGTATTTTGTATTTCAGATTAATTTAATATTGTCCTGATGATGGAAGGGTAATTCCAAAACCGGTAGACATAATATTAAATAAAAAAGTGGTTATAAACAAAGTGTATGTGTTCTATTTATAAATATGGCAAGCCACAAAGTAAATGCTTTTTACGAATATGTAACTTTAACAGTCTTTAATAATTGTAATTGTTGTTATAATTTTTCTATTTGTTTTTTTTTTCTTCTTATTCCACAAAACTTGTGTCATCATTGTGTACCAATATTTATTACTAAAACTAATTTTACAGAAATACTTTTATTTTTACTTTTACTTCTATTTTTCTCTGCTGTATTAACACTGTTTTATTATTTTTAGCGTACATTCCCTCACCAAACAAAAGAACCTTGTTTTTTTATGGTGAGGAACAGCTTATATGCTTAGTTTGAAATACACTGCAAAAATTGTAACAATTACCTTAAATATTATTGTAAAAAAAAAAATTATATAAAATTTAAAAAAAAAATTAAAAGATCACTCGAAAGCCACGTTTTTTTCAACCCGAAATGATTAATGAGAGAACTTTTGAAAAATCACGGAGTAAACAGCTTGCTTTATTTATTTTAATTGATTCTAGGGCTTGAAATTAAGTCTCGGGGCAAAGGGATACATAAACCTTTTCGGAAAGTTGCATTTGCTTTTCCAAGTTGCAAAACAACTTCCCGTCAAACATTTCTAGCTGTTAAACAACTGGAAAACTAAATCGGACTTTAAGGTATTTGTTTGGTGTTCGAATAAAATTGTATCTACTTAGGCGATATTTTATGTTACTTGTTAGACATCTTATTTATTTAGACAGTTTATTGATTTTAATTTAATTAAGGGCCAAATTGAAAATATCCGATAACTTTGTTAATTACGTCTGGATAACAAAGCGCTTGTATCTTCTAACGTGTTACGTGGACCGTGCCGTAATTCAAACATAAGCTAATACAACTGACGCGCGTAACCTCAGTAAACAAAACGTAAGGCTGGATGGAATTTTTCTGCTGGCATAATCACTTCCTGAACATTCGTAATATGAGCGTTTTGTACGGTTTATAGTTACGGAATTAGAATCATTGAACAAATTGTTTATTTATTTTAAACTAACATAACAATAAATATCAATTAAGGAAAATTGTATTAGAGATCTCTCAAGACATTTGGATTGTGATATTATTGATAAACTAAACCCTTGGAGACCCAGTGTAAGTTCAAAAGAACACGAACTTTGGGTTATTTTTCCGGTAACCTAAGTAATTTAAAAAGCCGGGTTTTTGTTTTCTAGTGGCTGTTAATCTTTTCTATAACGTCTACTTTTTCCGCTTGGTTATAATCCTTATCCCCGCCACAAAAACCACAAATATTTTGACAGATCCCGGTTCGGCGGTCATGCTTGGTCAGGGATTCATTTGTATTTTTATTTTGTTTTATGTTCATATTTATTCAAGCTCAATTCTGAAGGTTTAAAAAAACAGTAATGTGTAGGTTATATTTATTTGACTTTACTAATAAAAAATACCATCTGAAGCCCAATATTAACACAGAAAAAATTCTAGATTATTAAAAAAAATTAACCGAGATCATGCATTAAATACTTTCTAAAGGTGGAAACAATAATGCGGGTTTCAAAGGGTTAAATCGAAACATTTTTGCCAGCATCTGGATTTAGGTACTCTGTTTTCAGTTCTACTTTTCATTTTATTGTGTATACTCGTACATCAATTCAAAAGTGTATAATGCCTCTCAGAAGAATAATCGCATTGTTGAATAACCTTTCCCCTTTTATCGATATTTTCCATTAAAAAATGCATACTTATAACGCCTTTATGACTATTCATAGGTAACATATTATTAGTTCTTCTAATCATGAATTCTGTTACATTCTCCATTCCACCATTTCCTTCCTGTTGGTAGTATTTTGCGTGAATTCTTTTAAGTAAGGGAGTATTTCAGAGGTAGCTATGTACTTATCTAAGCCTACTTAGTACAGCACAACTGTGTATCGGAGGGTAACAATAGCCCCAAGCTTCTTGTAACTCTATACGTATTGTTTCATCCAACTCCTCGGGGCTTGCTGAAGCTTCTCGAAAGGGTATTTATTTGCCATCGGTGGTGCAAGCTCTAGATTTATAACCACCGTTTGTATTTCCAATACGGTTAAATAAATTCGACTCCTTATGAAAATATTCAAAAGACTTTTATCAGAGAGTAAGCTACCTGATTACACATTGAAACGTGAGTAGGTTTTACTTTTAACTACAAAGATAAAACAAATAAATCAACCCTTCTTTTTTATTTTATTTTTTTTTTAAATAGGTGCAATTTTTCCACCTGCAAATAAATCATAAAACTTTATTCTAACTACTACAACGCTATATTAATTATTGGGATAACAAACATAATGTCAGAGCTCTAAAGTTTCAACAGTAACTGATAGTTTTGCACATATTACTTCCTCCATTAAATAATATTCACTGAACTAAATTCATTTAATATGGTAGGTATTTGCTATTTTCAGAAATGCTACATCATTTATATAATATCGATTTCTATACAGTACCCAGACTAAAGGAGGTTACCTAATCCGGCCTATGATTAACTACGGCCCAAATAATAATATTTGACAATTATCGAATAATCTTATTATATGGTATCATGTGGACGTATAAAACGTTATGTTTTGCTATTATTTGATAGACATAAGAAGCCCAATGGGGTTATTATGTGTTATATTTTGATAAATGGGAGAAGACGGAATAGAATAGGTATAAAATATACGAATAGGTTTCGATTGAGAATATTAATCTCTCCGAGAGACGATACCTACTCATGAGTTTTTTTTTTTACATGAATACCGCACAAGAGTCTCAACTGCTCCCAACCGTCTAGAGCCAGTGAGACTATGGCATCCCCAAATTGGGTATGTTGTGAGGCTGAAGGTAGTGGGGAGGGAAAGGAGATCGGGAGGAGGAAGGTTGGGAAGTACCTGGCTATTCAGATCTGGTCACCAAACACGGCTTAAGCCATTTCAAGCAACGTTTCGATTCTGAATGGTGGTCTTTCACCAGGGCGATACTTAGAGCATCTACCACTCTGGAACGTGCCGCAAATATACTTGTTATTATTTTTATATGAATTAAATGTGTTATAACACATATTAATTAAATAAAAGTTATTGGCGCACGCCGGGTTTGAACCCGCGACCTTTGGATTCGTAGTCGAGCGTCTTACCACTCGACCATGGAGGCCGTATTATGAGTATTTTCTTCTTTCCAAAAAAGTAACGAATAACTAAGTAACACGCTATTTCACTGAGAGGGTAACCAGATAGTACGGAAAGCCACCCTCCTCTATTCTGACACATTAAACCTCATCCATTCATCAACGGACGAGCTCCGGGGTTGAGCGGCTTAGATCCCTGACCACGACTACAATTCCAGAGATGGCGGGTTTATTTCCGGCGTTCGCAAATATATTATTTAGTTAATGTGTGTTATCTCACATTTCATCACTATAAAAAGTGATATACAGTACATTTGCGGCACGTTCCAGATTGGAATATACTCCCAGTATCGCCCTTTTGAAAGACCACCATTTGGAATCGAAAAGTTTCTTAAAATACCTATAGCCGTGTTTGGTGATGACCAGATCTGAATAGCCAGGTATTTCCCAACCTTCTTCTTCTCCATATTTTTCTTTCCCCACTCCATTCAGCTTCAGATCAATCATAGCTCCACTGACTCCGGACAGTTGGGACTCTCATGCGGTATTACATAAAATATATCTTTATGGTGCTACATCCCAGGGTGGTATTTGGCCCCCTTTACAAATTCTCTCTACTGGCTGCGGTCTCCCGCCTTCCATCTCCAGTCTTCTGTCCTTTCCGTCTTGTTTCAATATACTTTCACGCTCTTCCTCTTTTTAAACTTTCTCCGGGTCGCTTCCTCTAGGGCAGTGGTCCCCAACCCACGGGCCGTGCCAAAACACTTACATTCAAAAAAATCTACATTCAATTAATCCCCCGCACCCCCTTCCCCCACCCTCGGTCGCGGGCCGCGGTAAAACTATCAAACGTTGAGCGGTCCGCGGCGACAAAAAGGTTGGGGGCCACTGCTTTAGGGCACCTACCTGGTCATATTTTTTCATACCCCTTTCGTTAACATTCATAAACCTTCTCACACTAATGTTTTTATTATTTTGACTCAAGACATAACTTACTTCAAGCATATGATTTACTCGTTACCTAACCTTTTTTATCTACTTTGTTATAAAGCACGATAAATTCGATCCAGTGCAATTTTGAATTTTCACGCTACATATATATATTTACTATGGTGTAATGCTTTGTCTGTTTGCCCCCCTGAAAAGCCAAAAAGTGGGGGCAAAACGACCAACGAGCCCGGGCTAAAACGGCCAGGAGAGTTAGTCAACGTTTGACCGCGAAACAGAGTGAATATTCGAGTTTTTACAGTAGACGCCGAATAGAGTAGTTAACGTTTTTAGAGTCAATACAGTATTTAAATCCTATGGTTTAATACCAAATTCAATTAAATATGACGATGGATAATCCGGTGCGGAGAGTAAGAGAATAGTCGCTATGATCCCCGGCAGCCGCCATTGAGGAGCGAATTATAGGGATTTCTCGGCTATCAGACTGGACAGAAGGACTCCGAGCGCGCAGGTTCTGCGGGTTTTCCAGTATCAATGATAATTGAACCATTTAGAATAATCGTTTGTCTTTACGAGTACCCAATTCTAAGATTATCCACAAAGTTAATCAAGCTTTTCCTGGGCGTAGAATCAATATTCTCAAATATAATACAATGGAGCATTTGCGAGTGTATTATTGTTAAAATTGCTTAAGCCCTGCAGGTATGGGTCTCTTTTGTAACCCCCATATTTAACAAAGAAGAAAAAGGTCCACCCTAAATCAAAATAAACGGAAAAATCCGTTCTATCGGCTGAAGCTAACCGGGAGGGCATTTAAAAAGGTAAGTGAATCCTTGTGACTCACGAGCTCGTCATTTTATATTTCGTGCCTGTTTAAAAGAAGGCGGACATTTACCGTAATCTTTACAACTTTTGCGTGAAAAAATCGAGAGAGAATAAAATGCAACAGAAGCCCGAATCCTGAAATGTATTTTTTGTAGTAATTATGAAGCTGTATTGCCTTTAATATTTACATTTATGTTGGCTAGTTCATAAGATTTTTTTTTATTTACATCTATTTGAAACGTATTAGGTCACCTTATTTATAAACAATTTAAACACATCGTTTATTGTGTATGCAAAACCTATCATGTCCGCTTTATACGATGCTCGACCCAGACATTCAATAATTCATACGGTGACACCACATGGAGTGGAAAATTTGCGGAAAAATGGTTTACGTTTGGTTCTAGACAATGTTTTATTCAACAGCTAAACAAGTGGTTTTTTTACAAAATAGCATAAAGGATCATGTGAATCTAGGACATTATTCACGTTGAATCACGTTTGTATCTGTGGATGTCATGGTGCCGTAAAGGATTACGAGGCGATATCGAGGCTGGAAAGTCAAAAGGATAGACGAAATACAAAACTTTGGTAAAAAAATTGTTGAATGTGCAGTTTTGATCTGTAATTTTTTCTGCATCGAATGCTCTGACTCTAGTTTGATTCTGAAGTCTTTCGTGGCCCTTCAGTCATCCAAAATATATTTACCATTTGGGAGAAGGCTTGACTCTAGCGACACAAGCTTGGGATTTTTTTGGCTTTTTGTCGCTTCGGGTAACTCAATGAGAGCATTAAGTTACCTAAGTTAACTTTTTTTTCGAAATCCGACCAGGTACTGAAGACTTTATTGTAAAACAAAAAAACTTTAAAATGATCTGGTGTAAGCTTCCCAAAACAGCGCTTACTCTTTTGCCTTTTCAGCGACGAAATGACTTTTTAAAAGGTATTTTTTGTCTCCGCAGTCAATAATATTGTTCCAAAAGACAAACATCAAATTACTTAGTATTTATCGTAAGATATTTTTAATATAAGGGTTCCTTGATTCTCCCAAACTTTAGAGTTTGTATAATATTGCGGCCAACACGGCTTTATTGAACATTTCGCAGGGGAGAGATATTTTGAAACACATACATTCATATCCCAGAACTACCATGTATCCGAAAATGTTAGTATTAATTGTATTCATTTTAATGCATTCATAATTGATCTTGTTTGAAAAATAAATAGGCGTGATCAGGTATGAATTAAGTGAAATTAAAAATTGCAAACCGTTAAATCGATACATAGCTATTTATTATCATTATTATTATTGTGTATGTCGCAGTTAATTAAGTAATTAAGTAAGTCATTTCTAAATTTTTATATCATTTTTTTCGTCCTTACTAGAATAATAATATTGACTTACAAGTTCACGTAAAATTGAATTTGTTTTAGAAAACGCAACAACTAATAAGTGAGGGGCTTAGAAGCAAAGGCAGCAATCTCCTTCGTTTTAAATTATTTCTTGGAAAGTTGATTTGACGTTTAATGCACTTTTTTGTGAATTTGTTGATAAATTTAGATATAATTGTTTCAAATTTTTCCTAGTTTAATGTGCACTAACATTTGTGTACACTTCATTCTCCCTTTCTTTATAATAATCATTCAAAAGTTGACAATGCTACAGAACCGTTTTTGGAGATTGCTGCCTTTGCTTCTAAGCCCCTCAAGTATGTTTGTGGACTTTATTTGTTTATTCCATTTGTGTATTCTCATGTCTTTCAAATACATGTGTTTTGAAGCTGATTTTCAAAATTTCAAATAAATCTTTGTGATATACGAAAAAATAGCATCGCTACCTACATATTTAAAACATTTGTTTCATTAGATGAAAATGCCAAAATATTTTTACTGCGGCAATGACTTTGTATTGGTAAAATTTAAATAAATTAACCATTCAGTCTCCTGATGCCTCTATTTGAGGCATTAATACTTATTTATTGCAGGCATCGTGTTTAGTCAACCACTTTTCAGTACTCTTCGTGCATTTTTACTTACTTTTTCTGATTTAATTTTCCCATCAAATATATTGTATGTATGGCTGCTAGACAAAAATTATACTTTTTAAGATTTTACCTTTTGTTCAGGAAGCGGTTTATGAGTAGGTAGAATCCGGAAGTATTTCAAAATACTGCAACAACTCACCTGAAATAAAAAAGAAGAATAAGATAAAAAACAATAATTAATGATTCTATGACACATCAAACCAAAATAAATAAAATATCATAAAAACAAAGAAGCGCGAAAATTCGTTACTACTGCCATCTGTGAATTATTTTGCGAGCCGCTTGGAAAATATTTTTTCGGAAATGGTGCGAGTCTCAGCTAAATAATTTTCATTCGAACCAATGTAAAAAGATGCCGTCCTTTGAAAGATTTGAAAAAAATATATTTAATGCTTGAATTGGAAAATTATTTATATGCAGTAAATAATGAATAAACCATAAAACAAAAATATTTGATACATGTAAAGGTATTGTTTTGCTATCACACAAAATAAATTTCCGGAGGCATTAAGTTATAATTAATTTCTAAAATATAATTTCGATTTCTAAGTTATTAAACATTTTTTACAATGTTTTATTGGAACACCTTTAATACAAAAAAAAAAACAGTATTTTAATTTAAAAAAACTTTTATTTACACATTTCATCTAAATTCACAAGCAAAGTATCAGACAAGAGAGAAATATGAAATAAAAATTAATAAAGTTTTTTCGGGTTTTATTATATTTCCGTGTTTAGTTCTCTTGATATAGGAACCTTATGTACATTAGCGAGTAATCTGTACAGAATGTAGTTTCAAGTGCTTCCTACCCCATCCTGGTACAATCGATATCTCGTAAGACTTGGTCTTGAGCCAAAACATTTTGGAAGATATTGAACATATATTTTCCTCCGTGTAGAATTTTTTTATGCCCACGTAGACGTCTGATAAAGATTGTAAAATAAAATAACAAAGGTCTAGATACAAATATGGAAGACAAAACAAAATAATTTCTTAGATGACGGCATTAGGTACATGTTTTTTGTATATATGGTTCATAAGGGTAACAAACGCCATTGATTCTTAAGAAATAAAATAAGAAAACTGTAATTTTAAAAGGTTTTATCAATAACTAAGGCAGTTACCTCGCTTTACCGAATTTGTCAATAACAATTACATTTATAATAATAACAGATTTACTGAACATTTTGTTACGTGATTGATTTTCAAGACAATAAATGCAAGCAACATGAAGAAACCAGACATTTCTTGAATCTCAATATTTACCATTCTTCTCATTTTTTTATCTTACTATTCAATAAATGGAAACCAATCAATAAAGCGTTTTATCTAATTTATTTGCTGTTAATATTCCATGAATGAAAATGTTTGTTTTATAATTACTTTGGGCGGGAATGCCTAAAATCAAAATCTTTCGAGAAATAACAACCATTTTGAAATTTAAAAAAAACATTTATATATCTTTGAAAAATGTGTATTTCATTCTACTTGATTTAAAAGAAGAATGAAAGTAAAAGTCTATTAAGATGGATGTAGCCAACACCTTACAGATGGGGGGATAAATAAAAGGTTTTCGATTATCCGACGCGAGGAGCTCCTGGGAAGCTCCTTCTACGTGCGCCGTTGATGAAAACAAATGACCAGACACTAGCCACTCGCTTCTCTCACAAATCCCTACAAGATACAAAGATGCCTTTTGGATTACAAATGAGTGAAGAGTTTAAAAAAACGGTAGTTGAACTCTGTGTCGGAGTTTTTTTTTTTTGGTTGATGATGGCATTGGCTCTGAACCCGGCAAAGTGCAAATAACCATTTATAAAGTTTAAGAGTGGCTTTGAGTAAGTCTAACCGAGCATGAATCTACAGAATTTTCTAAAAATGAAATTATGTAGAGTATCGTTACGTTGAGAGACTAGAATTCTAAAAATAAGCCTACAATGGAGTACGTATTGTTTATCAACGAGATCTGAAAACCCTTTTGCTTTCTAACAATCCGTTTTCTCATTCAGTACGTTCGCCTCAACTGTTTCTTTCTGCAACGAAATATTCCCAAACTGGGGGTTCTGTAGTACTAATTACCAATTAATCAAAATATAAGTTCAATCCCATCTGTACTTTTAAATAATACATTCAAGCTAGAAATCACACGTAATAATGTGGAATACTTTCACCGCTATCTCAATATTGTTTATGGGGCGTTTTAGTATTAAAGAAGGATGCAAGATCGAGTCAAAGGAAAATATTGGTAGGTCAGTACCATGAGTCAAGCAAATTGAAGTAAAACTTATTTGTTACAAAATTTGATAGCGAACAAGAAAAAAAATGACTTCATCATTTGGGGAATATTACCAGTCTCGAAAATGAGGGGAAGGGAACGAGAAAGTCCAGTCAGATCCAATAACTTAACAAAACTAAAGCCATTTTACGAAAAGTTTCGAATAAAAATGGTAGTTTCTCACTAGGACGATGATAGCCATACTAGGCGAAGGGAAAATTTCCCTCGACAGCCTTAGGAACAAAAGTGTTCACCAAAAAGGAACTCTACGAGTACATAGAGAAGCTTTTCTCTGTTATTTGCCTAAAGCGTGGGGTTCAGAAATTCCGTCAAAATTTCCGAGTAGGGGAATAAGTTGCAATGAGAATGGGACACGTGGACAGCATAAAAGTTGCTTTTTATAAATTTTTTCATTTATGGGTTCTAGAAACAGCACTATTGGCATTCTAAAATGCACATATAAAATTATTCAACGGCCCTACTTGCGGCGAAATTCAGGAAAATAAGTATGTATTTTTTTTTGTTATGTGAAGATTGAAATTAATCGCTGTAATAAAACAAAAAAATAATCTTCTTACGATTTCTAATTTTGAAAATGTTCATTCGTGGTGGCACTTTTAATGATTTTAATAATATCAATTTTTTTTACATTATTCCACTATTTTTTTTATTTAGGACCTGGCCGGTTCCCCCTTATGACGAACATCTTTAGAAATTCAGACCAGTCTGAAGATGCCCGTCATAAGGTGAAACCGGTCAGGTCTTAAAATAGTCTCAAAATAATAGAAAAATTAGGTGTTTGAGTTGCATTTCAAATATTTTTACAATTTTTAGCTTAAATTTTCAATTAAATCATATTATCGTGCCATACTTTTACACGATATTTGCCAGTAATAAGGAGGCCTGTTAAAAGAACATTTCAAAATATTGCCTTGTCAAGATAATTATTGAAGTAATACTTCGTGCGTGCGCATCTGTCATCATAGTTGCTAGAACCCCAAGTATTAACAAATTAATATAGATACAAGAAAGTTATAATTTTATTCATCTTCAATCTATATTAATATAATTTAACCAAAAAACATTGTTTTTTTTTCACTGTTATTATTTCTATTCATATGAGCAAATAATTTTCACTGTTAAATGAACCTTTATATGTAAAAGCTTACTTGGGCGTATACAATAAAATTTAAAAAAGCATAATTTCCTTTGTCAGAATGTAAGAGTGCGTACTTTTCAAAATTGGAACCGGCAGATGTCTTAGAAAATTATCAATCAAAAAAAGATTCCAACCTACCTAATAAAGTACCTACGTATAATTTATTTAAGCAGACATTATTCTATACTTCAAATGGGTGGATAAAAGTAAATAGTATTTTTTATTGGTAAGTCAAGTTGCATCCCGTTATTTTTATTGGTAAAAAACAACTAGTAAACAATTTAAGTGAGAAGGTGTTAACCACCGCCTAGCTCTGCTAAACTCATTGAAAAAAACTGTAAATTATTTTATTATTTTTGTTTATTCTGGTGCTCTCTTCTGTTATTAGTTGATAATCAAAAGGTTAATCTTTGCCCCACACGCTGCAGCCTGTAACAGCTCACTAGAAATGCACTCGCACCAGCCATAAAAGTTTCGAAGCCACGAGGTGCGGAGTATCTTTTATTTATTCTATCTTACTTCACCTTTCAGTTGGGCACTCTTGTATCTGACTTTTGACAATTTTATCAAAATATGTGGGTTTCGGATTAACGATAATAATCTTTTAAAATAAAATCAATGATTAAATATTGTAATTATTACAAAGCGATATTACCAGTAAGCAATACGGCCAATCTCACAACCTCTGAGATTTTTTCGTCATCTGCAAGACCAAGTCATTTATAACCTCATTCAGCGGATATCCGAAAGTTCTAAGCGACAAAATGAGAAATCTTCCTCAATACTTTATTGCGATGCTTTTTTTTAGTTTAAAATTCGTAAGAATTACATTTCAGAGGCGTAAATTTTCTTTACTTTATCAAAAGTATTATTCGTCTTGAGCTAAGGAAATATTTTTAATGGAATCCTTCCAATTAGTTATTCGTGGATACATTAAAAACTGTATTAAAGAAGAATCAAAGCTATGTGAAATTTAAATTAATATGGCATATTGTCTTTATATGTAAATACTCGTATACTATGGAAGTGCAATATAGTTGTGAATGATGAATACCCGAAGCAAGTGGATGAGTTTGTGTATTTAGGAAGTATGTTTACGAAAGACGGAAAGGCTAATACGGATATTGAAAAAAGGGTGAATGCAGAAAACTCCATTAATGGATGACTGAACACTGTTGGCGCAAATAAGAAATTGTCCAAAGAAGCGAAGCTAGCAGTCCACAATGGAGTGCTTATACCAGCCCTTATGTATGGCAGCGAGGCATGGAACTGGCAGAGCGAGGATGAAATTTGACTGTGGAAATGAGATCCCCGAGACGTACGTGCGGTAAAACCATATATGACCGTGTTAAAAATGTGGATATCCGGAAAGAATACAAGGCGGATGTAAGCGTAATGAATAGGATCAAGAAACGGACGCTTAGATGATTTGGGCATGTAGAGCGAATGAACAAAAAGAAAGGAGTGTAAAAATAACATATGATACGAAAGTGAATCAATTACTTGAATCGGGTCAAGTGAAGTGTCAGAATAACAGAAGAGTATGTACCAGGGGTGTTAGTTGAAGTTTGGTTTTTTCAATAAAGAAAACGCTTAATTCTCAAAGGAATCTCTAAAATTTTTTATTCAAAGTATTGACCATCGGATTCTATACATTTTGCCCATCTTTGAGGCAAATCATGGATACCATTCCAAAAAAAAAATTTCTCTTTCGAGGCAAACCATTCGACGAGCAATTTTTCGACTTTTTCAAAATTGGCGAAGCGCTGCTCTGCGAGTGAGTGTCTCATCGATGCGAAAATGTGATAGTCGGACGCGGCAAGGTCTGGAGAGTACGGCGGGTGCGATAATATTTCCTAATTCAATGCTTTGAGAGTGTTCTTCACTACTTTCCTTTCGAACCTTTGAAGCAGCATTTCACAAATGGTTTTTCGATTTTCGATTTGTCTCTCGTTCATTTGGTGTGGTGCCCATTTTCCATACTTTTGGATCTTTCCCATAGATTTTAAACGTTGGAAAATTGCTCCTCGGGTCACACTAAGTGTTTGGGCCAATTGTTGTTGCGATTGGGTTGGGTCTTCATCCAATAACGCATGCAATTCCTCGTCTTCAAACGTTTTCGTTGCACCAGGATGTTCATTGTCTGTTAAATCGAAATTTCCACTTTTAAATTGACGAAACCATGTCTCACATGTTCTAATCACTGGAGCATGTTCACCATAAGTTTCTACCAGCAACCGATGAGCTTCAACTGCTTTTTTCTTTTGATAAAATAAGAAAAGCAACGAATGCCGTAAATACGATTTACTTGTAACGAAACTCGACATATTCACTGAGGTAAACAACTATGACACTATTGTTTTGGCAGAATGTAACTTGTGTATATTTGAAGGTTAATGTCCATAGAAAAATATGACATAGATGCCAAATCATAGAAATGTATACATATCTCTAGCGACATCTATGAGTAAAACCGGAACTAACACCCCTGGTATGAGACAATTTATGAAATGTGTGTGAAGCAAGGAGTGTGTGCCAAGACAGAATTGTATGGCGGTCTGTCCTCTCTGCCTACCCCTGCGGGGAAACGGCGTGATAGTTAGTTAGTTACTTTTTTTTGGACAAATAATATAGTTACGAGTAAAAATACCCATATAAATTCATTTTTATATTAGTTGAGGCACTGCTTAATAATTGAAATGGGTTATCAGAACATTCAATTTGGTGTCGAATTTCACATTGAATACTCGTATATTGACTTAAGTACTATAATGTACAAGGAAAACACAGGTGTTCTTAGGGCGATCAAATAAGCAAGTTCAGTTATTTGTGTGTCCTCGCTTGTGCGAATATATAAAGCATAAGATGTACGTATACATATACATACATCCCACTATCTATTTTGCGTCTTCTAATGGACCACCTTCATACAAGTCGGCCTCCTCCTCTAATCCTGCGTCCGTATATCAGACTTATAGAAATCATGTTATTTCAACGAATTCTCGATCCCCGCCCCCCTAGAATCTAACAACAAAATTAGGTAGGACGCGAAATTTTGCTCAAAATGAAAAATAATATACGTTCCTTATTCATGAATCTCTCATCTAGTGGTGGCGCTGCGGACGCGCGTATTTTCTTAGTATATATTTTTTACACTTTGACGTTTATCGGACGTCCGATAAACGTCACTTTCCGGTTTCTATATACACTTTTCACACTGTTTATTCATTTGATGTAGGTATAACAAAATCATTAACTAACCCTGGAAATATTTTTAATCTATATGTGTGGGGGCTGAATGTTAAATTTCATGCGTTTCGAAGTGAATTTTTAACATCTTTTGGCAGAAACATAGTGTACGAATTACTTAAAAGTCAAATAGGAAAGTTTTTTACATTTTCATAACCTTTATCTGCCTAAAGTTACCTACTTTACTGTTTAATAATCTAATTGACTAAACAAACCTTTATGAATACCTTTTCCCATGCGAGTGTGAACTTTTCAAAATTGGAACTGATGTTAATTGAAATGATTAAATTTAAAAGGGATCTTCACAAATACCTACCTACTTAATAAAGTACCTACCTATTATATATTTCATCAGGTATTATTATTCTATATTTTAAATGGAACAAATATTTTGTCTTGGTAGTTTTACAATTTATTAATTTTTCGGCAGTATATGTTATGGACATAAACAAATTAAAAGTTTTTTCGCTAACCGGAAATTATATTCGAGAAATATTATTAAAAATATATATACTCGTATATATATATTTACGGCAGGTACTTTTGAATTTTCAAAGATCATATCATGTAAAATTATTATTGAATGTAAAAAAAAAAGTTTCTTAGAGTAAGAATTACAATAACATTGCGTTGCGTTGTTTTTTACCAAAAAGATCGCAAGCGAAGCGCGTAGTTATCTTAAAATGTGTTCTGCTTAATAATTCAAGTCAGTCAATACTACACATTTGTTTACGAACTTCACATCTGAAAATCATCTGCATATACTCAATTAATCGTTTTTTTTTTATCTGCTTCCATAATTATTCCATCGAATATATGTGAGTCGTAAAATGAATCTTGTAGAACTAAAACGATTGGTAAATGGTTTCAGGTATGTAGGCAATTTTAATTTTTTTTATCTTCCATTCTATATACACTTAACATCACGCCATTCTCTGTAAGGTTAGCAAAAGGGATGACATACAACACAACTCTGTGTTGAAATATATCGCTTAATCATTTCACTTTAACACACATTCACGTCTCATGCTCTTGTATCATTTCGACTTTTGTATTTGATTTTATTAAAAGTACCGTGTCCACCCGGGACGTCCAGGACTTTTTTTATTTCTGTGTTTACTCTTCCATCGCTGCTTTCTCTTCACATTTGTTCTACATATGTTTACATATTGTCTAAACCAAACCCTTTAAGCTACCATTTCGGAATCTTTTTTTATTATACCTACATCGCCCTCGTATTGTTTTCGGATATTTCTGATTCGCAATACGACCGAACGATTATTTATTTACGGCGTTCAGTATTATTTTGTTCTTCCTCTGTTGGTTTCATGTCTGACAGCCATACGTCTTAGAAATCAATTATGAACTACTATCCAATGAAGATATTATATACAATACACTATAAACCTGAAATGTATTCTGAGACTTGAAACTGGTTTTGAAAACTGTATCTAAAAATCTATTCAACAATTTGTAAAAAAAAATATCGAGATATTACGACATACACGTTATCACTAAAATGTGCCATACAAAGTTGACCAATTGTTATCACTGTTATAAAACCATCGATATTGTACATATTTCATTAAATTCACAATATTGTTGTAATATTTTCATGATCGTTTTAATAACAGTCTCTGAAACATTCTTGCGCCGCAAGCGTTGCGTGTTTTCATTTACTAATCTACAGACTTTTTACCGGAAAATGTTTCAAATAAAGTATGAAATCTGTTTCGCATTTCCCCTATAGTGCTTTCACAGCCAGAGCAGGTGTCTGAAGTAGATACATGGTTTCAGTGCGCATTGCAGAAGTTTCAGAATTTAGTGCCTTCTTACCGCTGGCGCTCTTTTCTTGCCCGAGTTGGTTTACAGTTTTCCAGTAGGCAAGCACATACCATGGAAGAACACCATTTTATATAGTGAAAGGAGGTGTTAAATAAATGACTGAATGATGAAACGGTTGTCGCACTTCTGCTCTAAACTAAATAATTACATTTAAATTAGAAATAACTTATTAAAGGTACTAACTCAGTTAATTCGATTTTCAATGTGAATTCTAGACTTTGTAAGAAGTCAAAATGTCACTGTGCTCGGTTAGAGTTTTTCATACAAAAACAAAAATAGTTAGCCTATATCGAATGGATTTTTTAAATTCAACCCGGCTGACTTCGGTTTTGCCCGTTTTAAACAATCTTTTTCAGACAAGTAAATAATCTTGTTCGACATTAGTTAAATGTTTTCAATTTTATAGAAGATTTATCAAAATGAATAGCATGTTAAAGCAACGCTGAACTTACTAGTAGCAAAACATATTTTTTTGTTCAGTATATATTATATATTTAATGCAATTTTTTAGTCAAACAAAAAAACTGGGAATAGTGATTGATTTATAAAAAAAATAAAACTAAATCACCAGTACGAGTATATAATCGAAACAATAGATAACTGCAACCAATTAAGGTTGGTAATCTGTAAAATTCCACGTAGTTAATCATATTTAAGGATTTTGAAATTTTGAAATTTTTCACTTGAACAAACTTTACCGCTGATAAATGCATTTGAAGTCTCTGGTTGTGATTTATTATTATCTTTTAGGCAAGTATTTTCTATAAATGTTTTGCTTGAAGGCTTTTTAGAAACCAAGAGATGTTCATGAACATTACTGTTTCAGAAACTCTTCTTAAATACGTTCATTAATTAACCTTCTGAATAACCACGAACCACATAGTAAAAGGGTTGGAATATTATTTTACATCTTTTTCTACTGTGGTATGTAAAATATATGTTTTTATAAACAAAAACACATTTACTTTGTTTATAACCACTTTATTATTTAATATTACGTCTACCGGCTTCGGAAGTACCCTTCCTTCATCAGGACAATTTCATTTGTAGACCTTCATTTGTCCTGATGAACGAAGAGTACTTCCGAAACCGGTAGACGTAATATTAAATAATAAATTGGTTATAAACAAAGTATATGTGTTTTATTTATAAATATGGCAAGCCACAAAGTAAATGCTTTTTACGAATATATATGTTTTTAATTAACTCGTGTCATAATTAGATACAACTGAGCAGATCTATAATTGACATTTTGATTATTTAATCGATGGAATATGAATTACTTTGTTTCAAGATAAGGTATTCAAAAACGACAAAAAACTTATTTTGTTAATCACTCATGTTATACCTGAGTGCTTTTTCATAATTACTCACCATTATGAATGAATGACTAATTAAAATGTTTTATTTCTAATCGATCGTAATATAGGACGTGATTGGGTTAAAAAGATATCGGTGAATGGATATTTTTTTCCGAATCGAAGTACCTTTCCACTTATTAGTAAAAGTGGCAAAATATACTTGTATTATAACCACGCATTTATTTCTAAATTCTCTCGGAATTTCACTGGAACAACATTTAGAATCAAAACTTCGTTGTTGTTACTTTTTCTGTATTTAGTGACCTGATCTTATTAGCCTGGTACTTCCCAACCTTCCTCTTTACCATTGCCTTTTTCTACACGCTTTTTTTTGCCTCACCACATTCCCCGAAATGGGGATGCCATGCTTTCACTGGCTCCAGGCAACAAAACCATGATTTTATGAGCGTGATCATCAGATTCTCCTGCATTAATATTCATAAATCTTTTTTTTCTAGATATATTAGTTTTAAGATACATTTCTGAAATAATGTTTCCTACTATCTAGCGATGGGAAAAACTTCAAGGTTTTGTGAACGCTTCACGTACAACAAGTTCTTTAAAATGAACCCTTCACGGTAAACGCTTCAATTGAACTAATAGTTAAATTGCTCAATTCGCACTTCATTCGTAATTATTTTTCGAACCGGTTCCTAGTGCTTTTATTATTTCATGGGGAGAGAGGGGGTTGCTAGCGATATTTTGGGACCGAAAAATACTGGAACTGTGGAACCGTTTTAGGTTTTAGCCGTTTTTGGTGACCAGATCTAAATAGCCAGGTATTTCCCAACCTTCCTCTTCCCAATCTCCTTCCCTCCCCAGTACCTTCAGCCTCACAACATACCCTATTTGGGGATGCCATAGTCTCACTGGCTCTAAACGGTTGAGAGCAGTTGAGACTTGTGCGGTATTCATATAAAAATAAAAATAAACCGGTTCCTTGTTTCTCGCCCGCACTAAAAAGCTTTCGCACATTCGTATAGTGAGAAATGTGTAAGTGTGTGAAGTGTAAACTGTCGCAAATTGAAGTAGTTCGCACATTCGCACAAGGATAAATGTGTGAAGTGTGTGAAGTATGTGAAGTGTGAACTGCCGCAAAATGAAGTAGTTCTTTGTTGTCTCTATATTCGAACTACAATTGAAGTATTCGCACACTGATAAATGTGTGAAGTATGAACTGCCGCAAAATAAAGTATTTCTTTGTAGTGGTTTGCAGAGAGCGGTTATATTGCTACTATTATCCTAATTCCGATTGATATTAGACACGGCACGCTACGGACGTGCTCCTATTTACCTGCGAGTAAAATATCGTTTTTCACGCAAGTGTTAAGCTTTTAAAGCTACAATCCTGTGCTTCTCGAACTAAAGAGCATTGTGTTAGAACTAAACAAAACTATACAAGAGTTAGTAATTAGAATAAAGTACAAGTAATTTTCAATTCGTAAATGACAGTTAAAAAAATGTAATAATTACAATTATTGTACATCAGCTGAGCTGAGATTCATCCCCGCTCCGCTCGCGCTGAGCCGATGGCAACCGAGAAGCAAAGGTCAAGCTTTTCCGCGACTGCTTCTTTCAGCGGCGCTATCCCGAAAACAAAGGCGATTAAAATAATTAAATTTTCTGAACCAAAAATGCCTCCAATTTTCGAGCTTGAAACGGAATCAGCTCCGACAAATAACCAAGATTGGGTAAACGTCAAACGAAAATCCTGATATCTCGAGCATCAAAGTATTCCCTAAGATGAGGAATATTCCTGAATCAAGGACGTTGAAGGGCACAACTGTGGAAGACATCCAATCACATCTGGATAAAAATAAAATAGCAAAGTGCAAAATACAGAAGTTCAGAGATACAGGACAATGACCTCATTTTACTATCGGAGACATGATACGACGACAGCACCTACAACATTCAGCTATTCGACGACCGTTACGACGTTGTCATGAAGGATAGAGCCTCGGGTCAAACGAGGGACGGAGGCGTACTCTTGGCCGCGCGACGTGACAGCACAACCCAAACTAGAAACCTCACGGGGCTCACCTATCTAGAAAGCTAAGGCGAGAATGTGTTGATAAGGACATGCGTAAATGACTTTTGAGTCAATCACATTACACCGGCGTCGCCAAATAAAACTTTTACTGATTTTTATGATAAGGTTACATAGAACATTAATTTCCTAATTAACAAAATAAAAATCACTTCAATTTAAATTCTTGTGCGCGCAATAAAGCCTCCCAAATGGATCTGTTATATTTTATGAATCTCCTTAAAATGCAACATAAAAAACCTTGTTACAAATGTAAAAGAAATGACACTAGACATTGATATTAGCAACTTCGATTTAGAAGTGTACAAATCTATCTATTCATTAGTTAGTGAAGACTCTTATCATTCATCGTTACTTTTTCATTTAACATAATGACAGCTTATTGTCAAATTCCATGTCGATAATAGTACTAGGCGCGGATGGAACCTTGAACACAGCGATTTAAAAGCCTTATATTTCCATTTACAATTTTATGATTGACAGCCTTTGAGAGACACAAATGCTTTTAATTTAACTGCTACCTTTTTTATTCTATAATTTATACGTGTTTTGATATGTGTCAAAACAAAACGTACTCCAAAAGGTTAGGAAATATATTAAATGGTTTTCAGGTGAGATTGTTAGTGACATTAAGCTCAAGTTTAAACATTCAGAAGTTGGAAAAAATCAGGACTGGTGATTAAACGTGATATGTTTTGTTTCCTTAGGACAAAAATAAAACGCAGTTTCCGATTGACGCATGAAAATATATTAAAAGTGATCCCAAATCTTTCTCAAAATATATCTCGTCAAAGAGGAGTGATGGTGCGATCTTTTACTACGTTGCTTGCGAATACTGAGAAAAAATACAAAAAAAAAATCAAATAATGCTGGTAACATATAATATTTTCTCTCTCAAACCGTTTATCTACGTTTTTTTTTATTAATTGACATCCAATTCATCCACGTTCCTATATCTGACGTCACTGTTTGCAGCTATGTCATTTGGTGTTGGTCGCCCTCGTGACACCCTTAATCCCCGTCATTCCGCCCCTAATTCCGGAGGCTCTCACGCCTCGAGCCTCGAATACCATCCCTCGTACCATCATCGTATCATCACCGGCTGTGGAATACTTAGCATCCACTTTATGAGTTATTTACCCGGCAATCATTTTTATTAGAGCGCATTATGAGAATAATATGTTCAAAGTGGAAAATGTTGGTTCTTGTTTATGGGTAGCTTAATTGCAAACAAAACTTACGTGTTATTAACTGCCCTCTACACTAACGACCAAGTTCTTGTATAATTATTTCTAATTTTAAGATTCAATGGAAGTTCTAATACACCTTTGCCACCCTAAAATTGATACATTTTTTTAACTAATTTTCATGATTTGAATTCTAATTTATATTAACGAATATTAAAAAAAGAAGTAAAATTTGGAGATCAAAATCAAAACGTAAGTTTATTCGGGTAGCAGAGCTAAATTTTCGATTATTTTGTATTGTATAGCTTGGATCTTTGATTTTAGATTTCGCAAAAATATTACCATAAATAAAAGTGTTTTGATTATGCACAACACTTTCCCTTCGTTAGGGCAGGTATGAAATGTAAGGTAAAGACTTTTTGTCTTATGTATATAATTTTGTATTAAATATAAGGTATAAACTATTTGTTATAATAAAAGATATAAACTATTGTCATTTGAAATCGGCCTTGGCAAAGCGTGGTTGTTGTAAAACCAACCGACCTAACAAAAAAATGGCAATATTTACTTGATTATGTAGATTTTTAAAATATATTTTGGAAAATACAAAACACCGTTAAATGTTGTGCTTAATTTTATTTACACGGATACACCAACCGGTTTCAGTATAACAGCGACTTCTTCAAGACAGTTCAAGACAACTTGTTTCGATGTCGTACACCTACATAAAGTGATGTATAATACTATGTTTCATTGCATAATCATAAAGTCTTTCCACAATTGAAGCATTTTTTTTAAGACCTGCACCATGAAGAAGATAACAATATTATCAACTTCCTCACTGTCTTCAAATGCTTGAAACCAGCGCACGATAAATGAGTCTAAAGTATAATATTTGCGGAAAATAATAATAAAATTAATACGATACGACATTAAATGATACTTTATAAAGAAATCAAATCCAATTCGGTGTTTTTAACTGTCAAAGGATTTCGGTAAAGAAAAGAATATTCTTAAATCGTTTTTCCAGAGGGCACTCTGGAGAATTTTGATGCCAACCAGGGAGATTAAAATCTGAGATTATAATTTGGCTTGGTCTACATTTTACTTTTAGGTATATTAAAAGGAAAAACGAAGCCGAATCCTATCAAAACGTTTATCCTTTGTAAGTCAGTGGATATATTTATATTTACATTCGGAGAAATATTTTTATCTCATCGGAAGCAACGGAAGTTCGTGGACACTTTATCCTCCCGAAGAATTTAATTAAATTCTCAATTAAATTACGCCTGATTGGAAATTAGAAAAGATTTCTCGGTATTTGGTTGAATTCAAATATTTCAAAATATCAAAAAGATTATGAGAAGACTTTTTCAATAACTAAATTTCATAAGTTAATAAATCAAATTATTTGAATTATTAATTTCTCTCCGGAATTATAATGAAAAGTTTAGTAATGAATGCTTTTATAAGCCTCTTGAAGGTTTAAACGATCGAAATTTGAGATGACTAAAAACATTAATTAAATGGGAAAA
The DNA here is from genome assembly GCA_022651775.1 of Drusus annulatus. Classification (NCBI taxonomy): domain Eukaryota; kingdom Metazoa; phylum Arthropoda; class Insecta; order Trichoptera; family Limnephilidae; genus Drusus; species Drusus annulatus. Next base: position 115,274 of record JAGWCC010000515.1, on the reverse strand, counting down.
TAATAAGTAATAGTAGCTGAGTGGACAAACGCGTCGGATTCCCACCCGGGTGTCATGCGTTCAATTCCTCTGCTGGCTAAGTCCTCCATCATTGCACAAACAATATCTTCCGCTTCTTATGATGGCAGTAGAAGTTTTTCAAATATTGTCAGGTTATTCGTAAACCGGGAATGTTTGTCTTTCTTTTAAAATTGATGAATAATAATAATTTGTTCACACAAATTAATAGTTAAAGTTCAATAAAATAACCTTAGGCATCATAAAGAATCATGATTACTTTTTTGCGGACAAAAGTGTATAACAAATATGATTTTTATGTAGAAACTTAGTTAAACGAGAGTTTTTGTCGAAGTTATTTCAAACTTCAATAACTCTGCTAAAATAAAACATAGCGCCGCATTCTTAATTTCGTTAAAAAAAAATAAAAGTTAAGAAAAATTACCTGGCTTTTCAAATCTGGTCACCAAACAAGGATGAAGAATGCAAAATGTGATTTGTATTTTATTACATATAAATTAAATAAAAGTTATTGGCGCACGCCGGGTTTGAACTCGCGACCTTTGGATTCGTAGTCGAGCGTTTTACCACTCGACTAAGGAGACATATGAGGCTGTAAATTTGAAAATTCCTCGATTTTTTTTTAAATATCAAGATTACTGAAGCTTAAAAATTTGTTTTATTATTTTTAATTTCTATAAATTTTCAAATTTATTTCTACAAAAAATTATACTTAAAAAATTGCAGCTATGTATTCTCATAATTGATCCAGACTCAAAAGAAATTATATTTTTAGATTTATTTGAATGTCGCATCAAATCGATCAATAAATACTCTTAACATTAATTATTTATGAACCGTTAATTAAAAAAGTATGAACCACATACAAAAAAATGATGATGTTTCAGTTTGACTCGCCTGCTTGGAGACTAAACTAAAGCGTCGGAGTTTTACCTTAATTTATTAGTTCATTACGAAATTTTAACTCGGGCCAGCAAATTGACCTACACGAAAAGTTTACCCTTTGGCACCCCAGGGGTTCCTTTACACTGAAAAGTCCCCAGCAAACCGGTTACACGTAGAGCAAAAAATCCTGTTAAAGTCACGCCTGGTGAGTATGAATGAATAATTTTACAAAAAAGACGAACATGTTTTTTAAAGTTTTTTCACCTGCGCTTTTAAATTGCCTTTTCTAAAGCATATCCCGGCCTAATAAAAAATGTTGCTTTTTATGCTCGTGAAGTTTTTGCTCACTGGCTTAATCCCGAATCGGTACTTATTTAATACTTGACACCATTTTTTTTTCGTGTTTTTCACGGTTTTAATCCAGCTCGAAAATGTAGCTATTTTTCTTAGAGTGCATAATCCAGGATCAAATTAGTTCCTAATAATATTGCTCATCAAAAAAATCGACTAGTTTTTGGCGATCATGACGGACTTATGAAATAAAACTGCTAACAGGTAATAAAGGTAGGTAACAGTTGAAAGTAAAGGCGAGTAATGGCAAATATGTTGAATGTGTCGCTCAGCAATATGGAGGATTTTCAAAATATAAAAACGCTTCAAAAAGTTGAGTCGAGCTTACCAACGATTTTCTTTATAATCAACTCAAGTTTTAAGCAATTAGTAAAATACTAGGACAGAATCGTTTTGATTTTAATCCATATATGCATATGTAAAGTAAATACCAAATCACACGATACACGTAGGAAGGACATTTCAGCCATTCTGTTTGTGACATTTTTTTTTAAAGAAAGACAAACATCCCGGGTTACTAATAACCTGAAAAAATTCTAAAACTCCTACTGCCATCATAAGAAGCGGAAGATGTTGCTTGTGCAGTGATGGAGGACTTAGCCAGCAGAGGAATTGAACGCAGGACGCCCGGGTGGAAATCCGACGCGTTTGTCCACTCACCTAGCGACCGGTCGAAATAAATTGATCATATAAATTAAATGGAGGATTGCATGAAGATTAGGGCGAGGAAGAGGCGATTCGCATAATGAAATTGAACAAATATAAAAAAAAATCTTCATAAGAAAAGGGTAGGAAAGACTTTGATTTAATTTGCATTTTCAAAAATATGAATTGTATTATTACACCTTCTTTGTTGCAACTAATCCAGTTCAACATTCCTTGCCGTAGACTCAGAAACAATTAATTTTTGTTCCTCAATCATCACTCTACTAATTATGGGTATCATTCTCCACTGTCCAGAATGTCGAAACTTGTTAACTCAAGCCATGGTCTTGAAATTTTTGGTACCAGTCTAAATGATTTTTGTCATTCTTTACGACTCTACCAAAAATTTGACTTGACCTTGACTTTGACTTGAATGTTCTGTCTGATATATTGTCCTACTTTTGTCATTGCTTCATTATGCTATTATGTATGTGCTGTTCTTTATTGGTTCTCTTTCTTCCCAATTCGTTTTTTTTTTTTGTAATTGGAATATAGTCAATGATTGGAATATAGAAATCAACCAATAACATTATGTATACTAATCTTTACCAGACCGAATAACTTTTAAAAAATTAAAATTCGTTAAACTTTGGCCGTTGTCTGCTAAGTTGTCGTTATTTTATGACATGATTTGTATCACGTTATTCCTGTGCTATACAGAAGGAGTCGATTATTTGAATTTCAAATGAGCATAAAAGGCCAAAAACTGCTAAAAAGACAACCTGAATATTATTCATACGACCTCAGGGGTGACGTTCGCGTTATTGTATTGCCGGGAAAACGCATATGCAGTTAAACTTATCTAGAATATATGTATGCTAACACATAGGGCACTTTGTAAAACGAGCGCAAGTAATGTCAAGAACTAAATAATCATGTGCTCGCTAACATGTCTCTTTTTAGAGAGTGCCACCCGCTGAAGTTGAACGGGAAGCCAATTTTAGAGAATGGCTCATGGTAGGAAAGATAAGCCCCGGCTTGGATGAATTTCAAAGTCTCTGTAGACGTTGGTTTTGAAAATTTACCGTATAAGGAGTTTGTAAACTATTAGTTTGTACTTTAGGTCTCCGCAGGACATCTTTATTGTAATTAACAACGTGCCGCTAATACGTGAGGGTGCCGCTATCATTAATTATGGACCATGCATCCTACGACGCTAATAAGTGTGGCGTACATGACCGAAAAACATATTTTAGGGATGCAAACTCAGCTATATGATACATAGACATTCTCTTCTCACAGTTAAGTAGAAATTCCGTAGCTAACAGATACACCGTTAAGTAGGACACGAATTTTTGTCGCATTTTTTTAGATTCATTCATCATGTTTGAGCTAAAAACTAAACAAATAATAGTTTTTTGGGTCAAGTAAAACATATAAAATACAGTTATACTGTACAATTTAAGATTTAACCCTTTACCGCAAACTGTTCCAAATTTGGAACATAAGAATTTTATCATCATAAAGGGCTATAAGGGCCATATATGTATTTTATTTTCAGCTAAATCTTTACTGTGAGCTCTGCATTATAATCAATCGAACAGTGCTGCCAGTTACGTGCTTTTTAGTAACTACAGTCGCGTCATTAAGTTGTCATTTCAGCTACTACGTGAACAAGCGTGGTTGTGATTGTTCAGTGCGTGAATTATTTTGTAATATTTTAGAAGTAATAATAAATATGAAGATAAATATTTTTTTTTTCTACTCCTTGGTATGGTTGGTATACCTTTAGTGTTATAAATTTCAGAATATTGCATTTATTCGCTATTTGCATGTAGTGCCAAATATGAAACAAAATATTTATATTAAATATTTTGAAATTCTTTAAAAAATAAATAAAAAAATATATGAAATACATTTCTAAACAAATATTTTTTTCCGAAAGGCGATAAAAAGTGAAAGCTACTTTAAAGAGTTTCAGTATTTCTCAAACACCATGTATTAGTAAAAAAAGGGGTTTGTTGTGATTTTTTTCATTTATTATAATATCATATTATTATTGAGGTGAATCCCAATTTTTGTAAAAAAAAATGGGTTATACTGATAAGACTATAATAACACGAATAAAATGATTTTTGTTAAAAGGTTAAGGTAAATCTATCGCGAAAGAATTATTTTATTTTAAAACGGTTTGAAATACCACACATATTTTTTTTAAAATTATGTCCATTTTAAAAAACACAAGGAATACATATTTTTATACTAATCGAGGCTCAAGCAATCACTAAATATTGATTAGTACATACTGATCAACTCAAAAACTTATTTTGCAGTCATCTAAATCAAGAAAAAATCTTTGGCGTCATAAAATCCGATCGAAATTTTCTTTCTGTAATTTCATGATCAACGAATATTGATCACAAAAATATTTTTATCATGAGTTACGGAGACTTGAAATAAATATTTTGCCGTCAAAGGGGGTTTTTTTTTGTATTTCAATTAAATTAGAATTGACTTATTAAAGCATTATTATTTGTTTATTACTGAAACAATATTAATAATTTTCAACGAAATATGAAAAAGAATCAGATACAGAAAATTAAAAGATAAGGTTGCGACCGAGACTTGAACTCGCTAACCTAACCTAACCTCCCATCCGGGAGGAAATCCGAGATCAAGTCTGGATCGCGACCTAATCTTTTTGTTTTCTGTGTCTTTTTTGTTTCACATTTCATGAAAAAAAAATGATGTTTTTTCAACAATAAATATTTTTTTATAATATTATGACATTTATTCCTATGGAAGTTGAAGAAAATACTTGTAAAACTTGCAATTTTTGCCTGAACAAAGACCATAGAATGAAGTTAGCTTGTATTCATGCTAATTCAGAAGTAGAACATAGATGGTCAAATTGAACGTGAAAAATACATTTATTTTTTCACCTGGTGAAATTTTTTCTATTTTCGTTTTATAAATTTCCTTTGAGAAATAGCTGAAATACAAATTATCCGACTTCTGAACTTCACTAAGTGGGAATTCTAATTAAATGCAAATGCTACATAATGAATTGAAACTCTCCTGGAATAAGCCAGTCTCGTGGAGATTAATACGTCTAATTATTACAAGTTTTCATATTTATGAGACTGTTTTAATGAGATCTCTACCGAGTTTTTTTAAATTTTGATTTAATAATTTTAACTAAAATTAATAAATTTAATTCGATGATTTTTCAACCCTCGTTTTCATCTACGATCACTGGGCTAAATTCTAGATTTTTGATCTACACCCTTTGAAAAAATCCCTAGAAAGTCGAAGAATTTAATTATCTGTTCATGAGAGAATTTTGGCATTTTAAAAAGTTTAATCATTTTCACCCGAAGTAAAGGACTGTTGACCTCAATACTTCGGGCACACCAGACATGCCCACAACTTAATTCTTTTGGTGTCTTTTGGTGTTTAGAATATTTACTAGGCGATACAAATATCATAAAATTACCTACAAATTACCTACCAACAAAGTTTGTCGAAGATCAGTGTTGGTGTTAAACGTGTATACATATTATTATACCTAGACAAAATTTAAAACATACATAACATTTCTCGAGAAACTTACCACGGACGCAGTTGGACTAACGTTTTTCGAACCAAAAACCAAAACCATAAAATTATAAATTATAAAATTAAATATCTCATATTATTCAATCACTTAATGAACGCTATGTTTGAAATGTATTGAAGACATTGAAGGCATTATGCAATCTTAGATGCCCACTTGGATGTCTCTTGCCATTGACACATATTAAAAATACACAATGGACCAATGGACAATTAGACAAAGGTTTTGCTTCTGAGAATGTATTTGACGGAAGCTAATTTGGTTTCAATCACATCTTCAGACACATCAGATATGTGGTAGTGAGATATGCTCCATGGCTCTGGGCCCAGAGGTCACGGGTTAAAAACCCGGCTAAAACACGTCGAGTTTATATAAGTGCTTCTTCATACGATTTAATAGTACTTTTTTTAAACTTTATTTCACTGCTTTTTATTAAAACCGGACTGATTTGAAGATACACGTTACAAGGTGAAACCAGTTTGGTATTAAAAAAGTCGAATAAAGTTTTGAAAAATTGTATTATTAAATCATTAAATGAAATTCCACAACAAATTTACAGTTTCAAATTTATTCCACATGCAGAAATTAATTAAAAAAACGCGAAGCATATTAATAACTAGTTCCAGATTGAAAAAACACTCAGTATTGCCCTCGTGAAAATAATACCATCCATCAGAATGGGAAAAAATCCTGAAATGGCTCTATCTATGTTTAGTGACCATATCTCAATAACCTGGTTCTCTTTAACATTACATTCCCTAAATGAAGATCCTATGGTTCTAGTGGCGACTAGCAGCTGGATTTTGTGTGCGATATCACATAAAAATATTACTCATATGCATTCCAAGCTACAAAGTCTTCCTATAAAATTCATAATTCAAACGTTTCTTTCACGAAAGAGTGGTGTGAATATTCGCCCAGAAATACAAAACAAATATCATGCGATAAATATTTGAATGTCACATTTTTATGGGGAATAGACAGAGGAAGGGGTTGAAATCGTTTCCATATATTTCCCAAGTCTTTACGAATCATGTCAAATTTTCACATTCCGTATCACCAAATGTGTGCGATTAGAAAAAACATGATTTTATGCCTGTCAATTTTTTGTACTATTCTCTGGCCACCTTCAAATCCCAAATGACTTCTTCTGGTAAGCACGAAGAATTATTTTAAAAGATTTTTTCGATCTATTTTTTTGAAGAAAAGTTTTTTTACGAATATCAAACAAGAGCTGGACCCAAAATTAAGTTAAAAAATAGCTCAAGGAGAAGCGTGTAAACGAAATTATATTATAAGATTTTTATTTGTTGGCCCCGTTTGCTTTAATATTTGGTTTAAAAGTCAGCAGTGCTTCCGTAGAAATCGAAGTGGTTCACGTCGGAAGAAATCCGAATAATAAATAAAACCTTTCGGTCCGAGCGAACATAAAAGCAAAACGACAAAAATTTTACACAGTTTTCTTAGAAAACGGTTATTTCAAAACATTTTACAGCATTCGAACTCGGATTCTGCCCTTTGTCGAAGACGGGAATTGTTATGTAAAATCCCACACAGTGTTTTGAAGCCCAATGCCAAAGACCCGATGAATTTATTTTGTAAGACCGATCGCAAGTACTACGCATTCGTTATTACACCACTGTAGAGTTATGCAAATTTACTTGAAGTAAGAGACACATGTTTTAAACATGGATACAAATGTGAAGTTAGGTGTGCTTGCTCCTTGCTCCATTAGCTATTTTTCAATCTCCAGACTGCATATGTAAACACCACCTAATTAACATAACTGTTGTATTTTGCATATCACTGATGGTTTGGGTATTAATTAAGATTAAATACTATTTTGTTGTGTGTAACACTGGTTTTTACACAATAGTTCATAATCCACACCTCACAGCAAATGCCGTGTATCCGAGACTAGTTAGCATAAAGGAAAAACACGGCTCGAGTTATTCAATTTAACTTCAATTTTACTATCCGAGATTACAACACAATTTTTTCTAAAACCATAGATTTTTTTATTGAATAAACGATAAATATGGAAAAAGTTGAATCTTGTATCACTTTCGGAAAGTTAATGTAAAGATCTTTATCCCATGATGGAAACGCGTGCTGATATCTAAATAGATCACTAAGTTATTCTAGACCAAAAAAGGCCGAAAATAGAGAATTAACGTAATTTTTAAATAATTTGGAAACAAATCAACATTTTTTTTATAGTTAATCTGTACTAGAGTTCCAATTTATCCCGACCTAGAGCCAGTAAGACTATGGCAACCCCAATTGGGGAATGTTGCCAGACTGAAGTTGGTGAGGGGAAGTAGATGGGGAGTAAGAAGGTTGAAAAGTACCTGGCTATTCAGATCTGAGTGATACACGGCTAAAGCCATTTCAAGCAACGTTTCGATTCTGAATGGTGGTCTTTCACCAGGGCGATACTCGAGTATCGTATCTACCACTCTGGAAGTGTCGCAAATATACTATATATATATATATATATATTATCTTATATTAACTATGATGTATTTTTTTCAAAGAAAGACAAACATTCCCGTGTTACGATTATTCTGACAATATTTGAAAAACTCCTACTACCATCATAATAAGCGGAAGATGTTGCTTGTGCAGTGGTGGAGGTCTTAGCCATCAGAGGGATTGAACCCATGACGCCCCGTTTGTCCACCGACCGGCGAATTATGATACATGTTGATAAGATAAAATTCCATTTTTGCATGCTAAGTTCGAGCCCGCGACCTCAGGATTCGTAATCGAGCGACTTACCACTCGACTACGAGGGGCCGTCATTTTGATCAGTCAGATTTGATGCTTTACAGTACAGATAAAACTGTTTTGACCGTAGCTAATTTATTATTACGTATGCGGCCAACATTGAAATGCTCCCTTCTCGCCCAAAACACAATTCACTGTCACATATGGTATTACGGGTAGGTATGTGAATAGAATTCAACTTCTAAGGAATATTGAACAATGTTTCAGTATTACAAATTCAACTTCAAATCTCTCCCGTTTTCTGCGTTAGTTAGAACTAGTCAGTAAATCATATCTGGCATATCCCGAGATAATTTACAGGGCAGATATGCGATGGAGTCATATACCATTCATGGTTGGCCTCATATGAAATTTGGCAAGGGTAGAAGGTCCCAAATGTGTTAAATAATACAAGCACACCCGCGCCATAGATATTGACCTGGCGAGATGCGGATAGTTACGGAATTCTACGCTATAGCTCTTTCATCCATCTAAATGGCTGCTGATAAAGATAAGACAAAAGCTTTTATGTGTAAAATTTCATTATTTGTCGTAAAGTGCATTAGCATCTTTTTCTGTTGGCTGTTTTTAGAGTGAGTTTTAAAATGACCATACCAAAGCATTACGCAAACTAGAAAAATTAAATTATAACCCTTGATTAAATTGGCTTAATTTAAATTACAAAAAACACTAAATAATAATTTTAATTCAATGTAAAATGTATTAAAACCGTCTAAAATAACCCTTTCTTAATCAGATCAAAGGTTTAAGTAATTTTTTTTATAATTTCCTGATACTTTGAAAATATACCTAGTATTTTAAAATTTAAAAAAATTGTATACCCACTCTTGTATGTCATATTATTATTATTAATTTTTTTTTTTAATTAAAAAAAAGTTCCTCTTGGGGTACCCTGTTCTAAGGCGACATTTTATATGGTTTTTGTTATGATTGAAACATTGATTTAGTTGAAACAAGTAAAACTTAACATGATATATTAACACTAGACGCTTAACGCAATAAAAGTATTCGATTAGCTGTGAAGCAAGAAAAATACATCATCAGAAAAATGTACATAAAAAAGATAATTCCTTGAAAATAAAGTTCCCTAAATTCTTCTTAAATGGTGAAAAGAACATAAAGGAAGAGAATTACTTTGTGTTTCTTTTTAACGCAACTTCTATGTTACTTCCTCCTGTCTCAATAATTCATATCTCCATGTATTTTTAAAATTAATTTTTAAACATTTTTTTTTGTTCAATTATATCAAACGTATCAACTAATTACATGAACTATGTTGTAAATAGGATAAGAATGGAATTTTTCAACAGTTATTTTTAATTCGATGTATTAAATTAGAATAAGAAGAATCGTTTTACAAAGACAAAAGTTTATTTCTAGAAGGGAATCAATGCTGAAAGGAATTGTGTTTAAAATAGAAAACTTAAAAAAAATAAAATGTTGTATTGTTTTTCTTTTATGAAAATTAGTTTCTGATCCTATATAGTTAACCGTTATACTATCCATGTAAAACCTAGCCTTCGAGTTTTATATTGTACCTACCTATCAAATATACCACCCCCACAAATGCATCTTACAGTGCGTCCGTGACATTTTCCTCCCACAATAATTCTTCGTCGTTAGTTATTTGTCTGAAAACTCTTCGCCGCATATAAGAATGAAATTCTTTACTAAAAATCTTAAGATTTTAATCAAAATGATTCCACTACATTTTTTCACATTAGTGAAATAAAACATTAAGAATTTTTTTTTTAAATCTTTTACTCAATGCATTGATTGCGCAATTTTAAGCCGACTATAAAGAAAATTCGAATATCCAATATTTTGGGCAATATTTAGTAAATAATAAAAAAAGCATTAGTGGGATTAAAAGTATGTAATTGCTTTCAATATACGCAGACGTAGAGAAAATTTTTGACACGTTTCAAATTCAAAATTCAGAGCTTTCCACGGAACACGTGAGAACTATTTGTGGCCTTGGAAATGAATATTGGTTATGCCGACCTTTCTAAATAATTTATTTTATGGAGTACTGTACTTTTCTTCTTCTGAGTTATGAGATATCATAACGTGAAATATTTTCTCGCAACCCACCAACTCTACGTTTTTGGTGTTGTAGTATTTTTTTTTATTATATGAGCAAATCATCATCATAAAATTAATAATAAGTTTATGAGTAATTTCTGTGTTCATCCGAGTTTTAACATAATTTTCAATTATCATACGATTTCTTGTCGAAGAAACGAACGAAATAAGGCACACAAACCCTTTTAATAACTATTATTATTTTTTTAGACGGTTTATTTATTTTTATTCGGGTATGAGATACATAGCAATACAAAATTAAATATTGTAAAAAAAGCTTTATAAATTCATTTAATTACTTAATTTTTAATAAATTATATTGTTACATATTTTTGCTTGCTTTACATGAACTACCTCGCTAGGTGATGTAAAGCATATAGCGAGAAATAAGCACCTGTAAAGTCCCAAAGACGAAGAAACGTCAAAAAATTAATGACGGCAGAGCTCACCTTCAATGTTTCGACCTCTTCCAATAATCAAACTTCTGCTTTTAAACTAAGATTAAAATTATATTATTAAATATTTAAATAATAATAATAATCTAAAACACAAATATGAAACAGAAAAAATCCATAAACTAAAAAGAAGAATGGTCATGACCAAGACTCGAACTCTGAACCTCATCATCTATCCGGGAGTAACAAAACACACACAGTCCAAAACAATCACAGACAATTAAGCCATCAAGACTTCATTAGAAAGCGGCATTTTTTGAACGATCTCATACTTCTATTGAAAATTAAAAATATTTGAATTTCTTCCGATTTTAGGCTGCCATTTTTTTAATGAATTCTAATTTTTAAAATATCTTAATTTACAGTAAAATAATAAATACCTTATACTACACTTATACCCAATCTTACTCTCTTTAAAAAAATATGGGGTGATATTTCACAAAATTATATAAATAATAAGAGTACTCGTATCATTATAATATTAGAATAATACATCAATACTTTGTTATAAACGTGGGGCGTGCGTCGGTCTGAAAAATAATACATTTATTTTTTAAATATATTCCGCAAGGAATTATCGTGACCCAGAAGAATTGTTCGCGAAAAACGGTGAGCACAGAATTGCTATCGAAGTTTTGTAGCGATTAATAATCCTATACCCCTCTCACAGATGTGTGTAATTAATTCACACACTTAGTGGAGATTGCCGCAGACACCGCGGTTAAGCTTTGGAGATACCTGGCAGCTATCCAGTTTTGAGATAACTACAACTTTCATTAAATGTGAGAGATGTGAATGTTTCAAAATCGTAGAATTTGTTTGAATCTACTCAAAATTTAAGTGTTTTCAATTCGGTGAATGTTTTCAGTATTAAAAAAACTAGATGTCGGATAACGCTTTTTACTATGGTTGCAGCTAAAAAGTCAAAATAAGTCGAATAAATACGACTATTGGGGCTAATTTATAAATACTCGTATTTTTTCTTATTTTTATGTCAATACCGCACAAGAGTCTCAACGGCTCTCAACCGTCTAGAACCAGTGAGACTATGGCATCCTTAAATAGGGTATGTTGTGAGGCTGAAGGTAGTGGGAAGGGGAAGGATATTGGGAAGAGGAAGGTTGGGAAGTACCTGGCTATTCAGATCTGGTCACCAAACACGGCCAAAGCCATTTCAAGCAACGTTTCAATTTTGAATGGTGGTCTTTCACCAGGGAAACCTTTTCACTCTGAAAAGACACATTAAGTTTTTTAAATACTTCAAAACTAATTAAGTATTCATCATTGCATAAGCAAATTTAATAAATGATGATGGCAGGATTTTCTTCAAATATTTTCATTATTTATACGTAACCCGGGAATGATTGCCTTTCTTAAAAAATAAAAATAATAATATTTGAAAATATATTTTTAATTAGTTAATAACCCGGAGCCAGTGGGACAATGGCATCCTCAATTGGGGTATGTTATGAGGCAGAAAGTAGTAAGTAGGGGGAGGAAATGGGGGAAAGGAAGGTTAAGAATTACTTGGTTATTCAGATCTGGTCACCAAACACGGCTAATGCCATTTCAAGCAATGTTTCGATTCTGAATGGTGGTCTTTCACTAGGGCGACACCTAGAGTATCATCTACCACTCTGGAACGTGCCGCAAATATACTTTAAATTATTTTATATGAATTAAATGTGTTGAGACACATACTAATTAAATAAAGCGTATTTGCGCACGCCGGGTTTGAACCCGCGACCCCCGAATTCGTAGTCAAGCGTCTTACTACGAAGGCCGTCTAATTTAGACCGTTTCCACCCGTCGTACACCGAAAGCTCAATAAATCGTTCGTCGTAAAGTTGTATACGCACCTACGCTTCGAAATATCTCATTATAACTTCCCCTTGCTCGTACAAATATCTCATTATAAATAACGCATTCAAATATATGATATTCACGCATTTTTTAAGTTCTAGTAAGTTTGTCACAAATTAACTGAATAAAAAAAGTTTATCCTTAAAATTTGTTTTTTAAGACTTCGTTTGGTGAAATAATTAATTATTCATTTAAAATTAGTAGCGAATTCGGCAAAAATCTCAAAAAACCCGTTTTTAACCGATCATTTAGATCCAAGAGTGACGAACCTATTTGAAAGTACCTACGTTATTTTATTTTTTAAATTAAATTGTCAACAATATTGTTGCTCGCATGGCAACATTTTGAAAAACTGATTAACTGAAGCGACTCATTTTCTTCCAGAAAACAAACCATACCTTTGCGAAACATACTCCCAAACCGCGATTTTCTTCATATTAAGATTTCACGTAATATAATTTCAAATAGGCAATATGCTATAATACACATAAAGCCTTACACAGCGGCTGCCTATGTGCCAGAGACGGGGTCATTTCGCATCTGGCCAGTGGCATAACGACGTTTGTATACGAGTGTAACATCTGAACTACGGAAATCACCCCAGTATGAAAGCATATTTTAACATGGCTTTATCTCCGCGGGGAAAACATCGGGTAATATGATTTTTTACCAAAGTAGATGAATCTTCACCAACATAATATTATACAAAAATGCAAACTACGGATTTTCAAGGTATTTACAAAAAAAATGAGAGCCTCATAATCCTGACACAATATCGTCTATCTTTTGAGTTTTGTTTGCTCTATTTGAAAGTAGAACAACATTATTTTTACGTAATAACAGTATTTAATAGTTGTGTATATGATTTTTTTCAGCCATATGCAAAAAGGTTAAAGAAAAACACGCAAATAGTTACGCAGATAGACATTTTGTAGTGTTTTAGGTACGTTGTAAGGAACATCATTTTATTATTAACCTTTTGATTCTGATTTTTTTTAAATCAAATGATGGTGCTACCGAGGACTACCCAGTAAAGAAAAAAAAACATTTAGTCATATTAAAAATATCCACAAACATAAGATTTAAGAAAAATTGTTGTTGTGCGAGCTTTGAGGTGGGGCACTCTCTCATTTTGGAGACGGTCCAGAAAGAGTTTCTGAGATTTATTTACATGAAGGAGTGCGGCCACTATGCGTGTCTCTACCCAACGAACTTTCACTCCCTGCAGCTCAGAAGAGAGGGGTATGCCGCCACTCTCTTCTTCAGAATGCTACGAGGCTATATCGAAAACTCAGGTATTTCGGAGCTCGTAAGTCTCCATGTTCCTGATGATTATCTAAGACAGGATTGTAGAACAAACCTGCCAATGGCTCTGCTGGTGGGGAGGAGTATTTTGCTCCTGAACCAAATTTCTTCCGATATCTACATATTCCACGTCAGTGAAGAGAGATTCAGAAGTGAAATCCTATTGATTTTTTAAAGAACTTCTCCTCATTGACCTGATCATAAAAACATCCAGATTTTTTTATTTCTTTTTTTTGTATTTTTTTCTTATTTTTATATTTATTTTACAAACACAAAATCAAATTTCTTATGTGTATTAAAATAATAGCAGTTTGTCATGTATAATAAATAAATAATTATTATTATTTAAGCCTAATCTGACAAAAAAGACAATAATTTTTACCGTCGCTGAAAGTGGCATTGGGCGGTGCTCTTTCAAATATGTTTTTCAGGCGTCAAAAAACCTAGACACAGCTATGCTTTCTTAACCTAATAAACTTAAGATGAGTAAAGGTTTATACTCTTAGAGAAGCTAATTTTCAACAAGAACGAAATGCTCATCTATATTATCAAAACAACTCTGGCTTTAAAGCTGAGAAGTGGCATCTTGTTTAGAGTTTTAAGATTCAAGTAAACCGAGAAACATCTCACTCTGCACTAAGAAATACTTGTGCTAATAAGAGAGACAGTTTAAATGGCTGGACTGGTATACAGTGCTCTAAATATTAAGCTATGTCGCACTTACTCGGAAAGTAGACTTTGAAGTGACTATAATATTTTTTATTTATTTTAGTACATATAACAGGTTTATCTTTTGATATAAAACTCCTTTAAACCTTAAAATCGAAAGATAAATTTTACATGTATAATATTGGTTATTATTTTTGTATAACCACATCATCTCTGACGGCCTTCAAAATGAAATGTCATAATCGTGTGAGGTAGTAACTGAATCGAATGCCCGACGCAATGGAAAAATGTGTTCGTACAAACCGTGTATAATACGCGCAGTCAGTCTGAAATTATTATATTAATCGTATTATATAAGTAGTATTCTTAAGGATTTAAGATTTCTTAAAATATTCATTTTATTAAAAACACTTTTTATTTGTTTTAAAAAATAGCATAAAATATCATAAAAGGTTGAATTTCTAAGCGAAAAAATTCTCGAGATCTAAAATAAAAATGAACGGACCCTTTGGTATTTAATTTGATAGCATTTCTCGTTGAGGAATGCCAAGATATTTTTCTAAAGAATTTTTGCAAAAATTTCACTCAAGAAGACTTCTGTCCTCCGCTGGAGAGAAGGATTTATGCTCTAAGAATCCTTTAGGATGTAAAAATGCCATCATTTGTTAATTTTCTAGGCTAAACCAATGAAGCCGATTCTCAGTTCATTTTGAGAATTTGAGAACAAAACGTTCTTTGAAAAGGCATGAAAGCTTAAAAAATATTTTTCTAAAAGATTTTTTTTATACTTGCTGAGAGAGACCTTGTTGTTCACTGTTTACACACTAAAGTATGTATTTGTTAGTATCTCTTCCTCTACAAACTTTCTTTCTTTGAGTATTACTCTGATGTAAGTCACTAGTTATAAGTTATACTCCGTAGTAGTCCTTATTGTTAGTCACTAGTTGAAAATATTAGTTGTAAGCCATTAGTAATAAATCTTAATTGTAAGTTATTACTTATAAGCTTAAGTGATAAATTATAGGTTAATTAAATAAATTTGTCAAGCGCCCTTGAGGTGATTTTCCCACAAAAACGGCGCTATAAAAGTTATCCATTTATTATTATTATTATTAAAACTTTGCAAAAATATTTTTTTATAATTAATAAGGTGGCGGATCGTGTGATCTTTTGAGTGTGCTATAGTGCTTTAATTGTAAAATACAACGTTATTTGTGTTGTTATAGCTAAACATGTTTTTTTTTGTATGAAGATTTTCAGAACTTTTCGGTTTTGGTGGTTCACTGCACGGCTTGTTGAAAAATATTTATACAAAAAATCGAAATTTTGAAAATAAATACAAATCGTTTTCGGCTATAAAAACATCAATCGTGAAGTTTTTTTTCAATCTTAGCACTCGAGCACGCTAAAAAGTTGCGAATATTATGGTGTAATTAATAACATAATGAAGTGTAAAGTTTTCAGAAGGTAATTCGATTTTTTTTCTTTATAAATCATCGACGAGGTACTAACGTCGGGAATAACACATTCAAATATCAAAGCGAAAAAAATATTTCATTTTTTCAGCATTAGTATGAAGCAAAAATTGCTTCATGCACAAAATATCACAGGTTTAACGAGACTACAACAAAAATGCATTTCACGTATTTTCTGAAACTCAACTGCCCGTGTTGTTTGCTCTTCCATTCAACTGGGATTTCAGTTGATATTTTAAGCTCGCGTGTGATAGAGAACTGTGATCATTGAATGTTGCTTGGGTCCCTGAGCTCATGAACGAAAAACATTATTCATACAAAGTGCACCTTAACTTGCAGCGTTGGATTAGGTATTCAGATAATTATATTGCAATGAATGCGAGATACAGCAGGTATGCATGACTGAAACTCATATTGAAATGAATGCGAGTTATAGCAGATGTGCATGACTTAAACTTATATTGAAATGAATGCGAGTTATAGCAGGTGTGCATGACCTAAACTTCCAGATGCCTTCCTTGTAAGTTTCTCGGCGTAAATTTATTCGAAAATATAACGGAAAAAAACGTCCTATCACATTTGTTGAGAACGTCAGTCAAGGATATAAAAAAACGCACCACAGAAAATTTTTCAAATAAGCTCAAAAAGCACGACTTTCCAATTTGAATAAAATAATTCGTAATCGAAACATTAGAATTAAGAAACAACACGAAAAAAAAACTTCACTTAAACACTGGGACTTTTCGTTAGCCATGCGTCTGTTCTAATTCACTGAATTTGTAATGCATCACTAACCTATTTATGGTTTTAAAGTTTATTGAGATATTTTCATAAGGTTCATCAAACTTAACAATAAATTTTATAGTATTCGTAAGTTAAATGAACTGTTGGGCCAAAACATAATGATGATTAATGTTTTACCAAACATGTTATATCATGTTTCGTTTTTTTAAGACATCTACACTAAACAAATTTACTTATTTAAAAAAAAATGTTTCAAATGTAAAATATAATATTCTTGATAAAGTTGTTTAAAATTGTAAGAACATTCCATAAGTTTTTTAATTTGACACCAAACCGCAGGAATAAAGATCGTGCTTAAATCACTTACCGTCAACTTTGAGTTTTGGCACACCCCAGTTTTCAATACTTTAAGATGTTTAATCAATGGTGTTCTACTTGTCTTGATTGACATCTTCAAAACGTAGAAATCATGTATAAGAGCGTATTTTTAATTTGGGGATGCTGTGCGGTGGGTTTTGGGCGAGTAGCAGTTCATTTCTTAAAGGAATATAATATACTTTATAGAATAATTCAACGGAACTGAACATGAAAATATACAACAACTTGCAAACATAATGAGGTTAATTTAAATATAACTGAATATCACAACCATAAACTACAAGCTGACCTCAGAAAAGGAAACCTTATTGAGGAGAACTGTGAATTATTGACTTGTTATTTTCATGTTTTTTTTTTTTTTACATGAATACCGCACAAGAGTCTCAACTGCTCCCAACCGTCTAGAGCCAGTGAGACTATGGCATCCCCAAATTGGGTATTTTGTGAGGCTGAAGGTAGTGGGGAGGGGAAGGAGATCGGGAAGTGGAAGGTTGGGAAGTACCTGGCTATTCAGATCTGCTCACCAAACACGGCTTAAGCCATTTCAAGCAACGTTTCGATTCTGAATGGTGGTCTTTCACCAGGGCGATACTTAGAGTATCTACCACTCTGAATGTTATCTCTTTCTTGTAAGTACTCATAAAAAAAAACTAATTTAAGGCAAAAAATAGGTCTACTTGCAGCACAACAATCAAAAAATTAAAATATTTTGAAAAATTTCATTCTTTTAGAACGAAATAATTTTTAATCAGTATTACTTTATTCCCTATATTTATTTAATTTGGTCATTTGTAATATTTTAGAGTATCCAATGTCGAATGTAATGTATTGCATACCTTCTGGAACAACCTAACATTACTATTACCATCAATTTTACCTAATATTAATTAATATTTACATGACAGGAGGGACGTAACACAAAAGTCTGCAGGTTTTCACAACCGATCTGCTACAAAATAGACCCGTTCTTCCGCTGTAATGTAAGCCGCATACGAATGTTGCCAAGCGTTTGGCGTGTCTCTCGACTGTGTGAAAACCAGTTGTTGTACAAAATATACATTTTTCGATCATTTCCTTATGCAAATTAGATTCTGAA
This sequence comes from Drusus annulatus, assembly GCA_022651775.1. Taxonomy (NCBI): domain Eukaryota; kingdom Metazoa; phylum Arthropoda; class Insecta; order Trichoptera; family Limnephilidae; genus Drusus; species Drusus annulatus. The sequence continues at coordinate 96,899 of JAGWCC010000515.1, read as the reverse complement.
CGTTATGAGATCACGAGACAGAAAAACTTTTGCTTCTGTTTCATTTCATGTCTACCACCGATGCATGGCGCGCATGAGCAGAATTATACTTTACAGATGGCTGCTGCCAACCTAACCCAACTGTCTAGCTATTCTATGTTAAATAGAAATATGAGAGAGGTTTTTGTGACTGTTGATAAAGCAATATTACCTTTTCGTAAGGAGGACCAAGTTTACCTGAGTATTCGTGATAAGTTTGGTTTTAACATGTTCATTCACATGGTTCTTATTTTTTATTACCATATTGATTTGCGATTTTCATTGACAAGTATTTTCACCTCGCAATGTTATTTACAACGTGTGCCACAGAGTTTTGCAAAAACTATTTAACTATCAAGCGATAAGGCAAGACGCCTATTAAAAGTAAGGCTTGGGGCAATATTTCGATGAAAGGTGTTAAAATCTACTGGTAGGCAGAATAAATTGTTCGACTCTTAAACTGACTTGATAAAACCTTTTTAGATCATTTAATTTTTTAACAAAACTATCTTTTCCCCTTGTCTTTCCCCTTCCTACTCTCTCCAGGCTCACAACATCTCCCATTGGAGATACAATAGTTTCACTGGCTTCAGGCAGTCAAAACTACTGTGCTCTTTTCATTTAAAAAATATATTTATATATATAAATATTAATATTCATAGGTATATATCACATTTCAATCTTGTGCGAAGCCAGGAAGTCAGTTTTAGTATAACTAGTAGTTTTATAAAGTGCTCATAACTTATTTTAGCCTGTGCTTTTAATTGAGCAATAAAATACTACATAAAATAAATACAATAATATTTGTGGAAAACGTTGTTTCTTTTTAACACAGCAGTGCAGTGACGATAACAAAACATTTAAATAAATAAAATAAAATCGACAGTTAAAAGTACCATTTTTTATGTCCATTTCATTTGCACGGAGAGGTGAATACCCAGCTGCCATATTACTGAGGCGTCTATTAGAACTGATTTTAAAATGCATGGCAATTTGCATATAAATTATCCTTTGTGGTAAAATATCTAAAATAACAGCCACGTTAAAAAAGTTTTTATTTTAACAGCAGTTTCATCAGTTTTTTACGAAAAATCGTTATACGTGAATAATTTTTAGTGAATACATAAGAATTGCATTAAAACATACAAAACAGTTCATATGTACCTGCTTATAGTTGGCATTAAGGATTAGCACTCAAAAATATACACTTTTGGACTATCAAATACAAATAATACTACAAATATTTTTTCTGTAAATTATATATAAGTAGTTGAGAATATGTCTAAGATTTTCAGTAAATAAAATTATGTTACTGTAATATTTTAAATTCTATATGGAATGCATACTGGAACTTTAGGGAAAGCATTAAAAAATCCCTTCGCTGGTTTTCAAAATCCATCTTTTACTGAAGTTTTAGAATGTTTTCCTTAGAATTTAAAAGATAACAGTTTTTTTTTTTAACTGGACACCTTAGACATTTTCTTAACTGCCCATGTAGAGTTTACAGAAAAATTATTATTATTTCTCGTATAAGAATGCTACAAAGTGACGTTTAGCGTCATTTTCGGGTGCCGAGCCTAAAACTCTACTGAAATAGCACTAACAAAGATATTTTGATTTTTCTAGTAATGTTCCACCAGAAATTTACTTTCAATTCATTGAAAACTGTTTGTTTTCTAAATTACTAAGCAAGAAATGAAGTGAGGACTCCGGAATAGCGTTATTAAATTTACACAACTTTCCTTTTCTGTACATTCTAGGTCAAAGGCAAGATGCCATATTGTTTTTCCCGTAGTTTACGATAAATTGTACAACAAGATTGTGGATATTTACCGAGAGACGAAGTATCAAACAAATTACGTACTCGTACTAAGCTGAAAGGTAAGTCCAGTTAAATAATGAATACTTATTCCTTGACGGGAGCTAAACCTGCACAGATATTTAAATATAAGATTGAGAAAATGAAATAAAAACTTTACACACTACGTTTTTTTTGTTTAGTTTAATTTTGTACTCAGGTGACGCTTAGGTCAAGCGAAACCGGTCGGCCATAAAAATTTAAATAAAATTTGTGGTCTTATACAAAGTTACTATTTCATTTTCATTAAAATAAATAATCTTTTCAAAGAATGCACTCGAGATGTAAGAAATTTGAATATTAGAACAACAAAAACCTGTTTTCGCTTGTTGAATTTTTCATGAAAATTCAAAAGCTCCAGGAAAACAAATAGGCTTCCAAATAATGCTTAAGGGAGGCTCAGAGAAACCGACATCCGTTTTACGATGGGTTTACACGACCGCACCGACGCGAGATCCGTTCATGTAATCCTTATTCCTGATGCCCATTTGCCAAGAAAGTAGAATGCTCGCAGATAAAAGATTACGAAACGAATGGAATCAAGTAGGATATCCACCGCTAGTAAATCTATTAGGGCTGGATGGTAATAAATTGTTCAGTATCTTTGATATTCTGCCAAATTTAGCGTTTTTTTCTTGTGAACAAGAAATTTTAGTCGGCTTCTAAATCGGATCCTTAAAGATATATTAATTTGGATTTAAATACGACTCAGAATAAAATAAATCATTCAAGATGTAAGAATTACAATCCAATACAAGAAAAAATTATATTTTCGTAGAAAGCAATTACTTGACATATTTAAAGAAATTAAAAAATAACTTTATAAAAGACCACGGATATTATTTTATTTTTTACGACTTTCCGGTTACGCTTGGCTTTAGCATCATTATGGTACTAAATTAAACTAAAAATGCTAGCTATTGCTAGCAAAATTCCGAGAACAATAAGACTGGAACCGGTTATTTTCGCCAAAATGATTTTTCATGGGGGGTAAGGGGTTGCTAGCAATTAACTGGAACCGGTTCCTCGTCCAAAAACCACGAAAGTAAATTTGGAACCGGTTCCTCGGAGAAATTATATACACGGTTTCTTTTTAACCGGGACAGAAATATCGACCATCTCTTGTTGGCATTCGATCATAGTATTAACTTTGCCATCGACAGGCTGAGATAAGTTTATAGATTTTTTCGTTTACGATGAAATGACGCAAACAAAAGATACGCCAAGGTCGCTTAAATAACTCCTCAATTCAAACACTGAAACGTGACGTATTTCAGAAGCAGATAACACAAAATGTCATTATTCATGCATGGCATGTGTCGCAGATAGCGTCCTTGTTGTGAATGTCGTTTCTTTACCATTCTTTGCTCCAGATATGCGAACAAATGAAGTGCACGTGATTACATACCACTGTAAATACGATACGAATGCATGCAAGTGCTCTGCACATAAACAATGAATTCAGCTCTGTCGTAGACAACGTTCTCGGGCAAAAAGACTTCCTACATGTCACGAATACGGAACTTACCTTCACACTTTCGTCACGTCACTTCTAAGAAGTGGATTTAATTTTTTGCTCTCGTGTAAAATAAAATTTTCGTACGAAATAAAGATTGCAGAGTTTTTTTTATATGTTTTTATTTGAATTCCGCACGAAAGTCCCAAAAATCAGGAGCCAGTATTTAGTTATAACAATTGCAAGTAATTTGACGCAAATGGAAATCTAGTTTTGAAACTGTTAATTCGTGGTAGAATTCCATTTGAATGATATAATAATACCAAATATATATATTTAAATTTATTTTTATATGAATACCGCACAAGAGTCTCAACTGCTCCCAACCGCCTTGAGCCAGTGAGACTATGGCATCCCCAAATAGGGTTTGTTGTGAGGCTGAAGGTAGTGAGAAGGGGAAGAAGATTGGAAAGAGGAAGCTTGGAAAGTACCTGGCTATTCAGATCTGGTCACCAAACACGGCTAAAGCCATTTCAAGTAACGTTTCGATTCTGAATGATGGTCTTTAACCAGGGCGATACTCAGAGTATCTACCACTCTGAAACGTACTGCAAATATTATTTTTATATAAATTAAATGTGTTATGATACATATTAATTAAATAAAAGTTATTGGCGCACGCCGGGTTTGAACCCGCGTCCTTTGGATTCGTAGTCGAGCGTCTTAACACTCGACCATGGAGCCCGTCAATACCGAATAGTGGAATAAACTTTAAAATTTCGTATTACTAAATAATTCAAATGGAATGGGGTTCCGCAGCAGATATTAAGTAAATTTCAATTTTGTTTACAGATGGTTTGCGGCTACATTTTCTCAGTATTCGTGTTTAGGGAGGAAGCGTGGACCCTTACAGGCAACGAAAAATAAAGAAAAATGCTTTTAATGTAACACCGATATGTCGATTATTTCTGAAGAAGGCCGACTAATTGTTCAGGACAAGAATGTCCGATCATTTATTTATAAACTAACAGACTATTGTCCAATTACAAAAAAAATACACAACACGAAATGGTAAAAAAGAGCAACAAAGAAAGAACAGCACATACATAATATTTTAATAAAGCAATGACAAAAATAGGACAAAAATATAGAGAGAAATTTTTTTTTTTTTTCTTTTATTTAACTATTTACAGTTAAAAGTATTTTTTTAGACGAATGCATTGAATAAAACAGACGCTGGGCGCCGTTCAATTTATTTAATTGAAAACAGAAATGGCTTGAAATAAATAATGTGGCTTTGACAATAAAAGTTTTTGCTTTATTTAAATTGAAAGAACGAGACTTACGAGCAAGACGTTTAGATTTTCAATTCGGCATTAAATATACTGTGACGTCTAGAGTTCCCATGAATATCTAGTTACTCTTGAAAATTGTTTATTTTCGATTTGAACGCCAATATTTATCAATTTGAACAATAAATCAAAAGCTCCAGTGATTGATCGTGAAAACTTACCGACGAAAAAAACTATTCATCACGCGAAAACGGAAATTAAATATTCGTCAGAAGCACCGAAATCATTTGTCGTACTGGCGAAAATATTTTAGTTTATTGGATTCAGATATTTAAATAGAATGTTTTATTCTCCGTTGAGTCTCACATTAATGTTCAGGCATCAAATAGGGAGAATAACTGGAGATACCAAATGAACAACTAGAAATGTGAGGAAAAATTAAACTAGGTTAATACCTTACACTAGAATACGAGCACTTGACTGGAAATTAAAATGTTTTGTTGGATAATCTGGAGAGTTTGATATTTCGCTTTCAACTAGACGATAATCGTAACTTGATTGGTAGGTATAATACTTAGTTACCTACATAGTATTACATAGTTTGCGTTTACGTATTCGCAAAGGTTTACCTAATCTTGAAGCGGATTTGTAATGTGGTTCAGTTTACGATCTTCTAAAACTCGATTTAGACTCATGTATCTAGATGAGCATAGCATATTATTACTCCGGCCAAAGAAAGGATAACTACGTGGCATTTCATTTGCACAGTATCTTTTCTGTATCAATAAAATTACTGTTTAAATTAGAATTACCTTAAAAGCTTTTATGCGTATTATTTTATTATTAATTATTTAAATAATGTCAATAATATTCAACGCTAAATATGAAACAGAAAAAATAACGATGGCGACCAAACTCGAACTCGGAACTCTACTCAATCCGGGAGTAACGCTTCTACCAATTGAGCAACCGAAACTTTATAAGAAACCGGCATTTTTATTTTAATAAAATAAAAATGGATGGTTTATCCAAGACATCATTTAGGTATATAATATGTGTTCGAGTAGAGCATTGTATACCACGAAGAGATGGCAGCCAATTCGAAAGAAAAATTGAAAAAAATTTATTAATAATTTTCAAATAAAGAATGAGATCGATTAAAAATGCCGGTTTCTTATAAGGCATCGGTGGCTCAATAGGTAAAAGCATTACTCCCGGATAGGTTCTGAGTTCGAGACTCGGTCGCGACCGTTATTTTTTTCTGTTTTATATTTACGTTGAAGATTATTGATATTATTTAAACAATTAAAATAAAAATATTCTTTCCACTATACAAGAGAAGAGTTACAATGGATTTTGCTGGACAATTAATCACAAGATGCTTTTAAAAGATTTGCATTGTATTATTGTCTTTGAAAAGGTGGAAGAGAGTAATTCAAATTTCCAAAACACATTTTTCGTTTGTTCTGAGAATGGTTTATATACGAGGCCTGTTCAAAAGAAAAGGTGAATTTTAAATTTTCGCGGGCTGTGTACATTCGACTATCGATTTTTTTTTTTGTAATGTTGGTACACATATGTTTATCATATGTTGGCAATATCAGCCATTTTGGGTTAGTGGTTTGTTTTTGACAACTGGAAAGGTTAGTCACGTTTTTGTGTGTTCTTCGATTTTTCACTTTTGAAAAAAATGGATCAAAGAATATGTATTAAATTTTGCGTTAAAAATGGAATAAAGTGCTCCAACGCACTTACAATGTTGACTGTGGCATTCGGCGAGTCTACTTTGTCTCAAAAAGTGTTTATAAGTGGTACAAGCGCTTTAGAGAAGGCCGAGAAGATGTTAATGACGATGAGCGTCCTAGAGTTGTGGAAAAACAAATCATGGATTTTATTCTCTGATCCATTTTTTTCAAAAGTAAAAAATCGAAGAACACACAAACACGTGACTAACCTTCCCAGTTGTCAAAAACAAACCACTAATCCAAAATTGCTGATAATGCTAACATATGATAAACATATGTGTACCAACATAACAAAAAAAAACGATAGTCGAATGTACACAGCCCGCGAAAATTCATAATTCACCTTCTCTTTTGAACAGCCATGTATGTAATATTCTATTTCTTCTCTCTAATAATTTGACAGCTTCTTGATAAATCAAACTTGATTTCCTCTGTCTTAAATAAAAGTAATAGACTTTGATGCTTTTGAACATTGAAAATTTCTCGATTGTTATTTATTTTAGTACTTTTTTCTTGAACGTAAAATGCGTTAACTTTTAAACGTTTGCTCGAATCAGTGACTTCGGTAATGCCTTTGGAATGCGAAACAACCGTCGCCAATTGACAATTAAAAGGTTATAATGAAGTATAAAAATCAATCATAACACAATACAATCAAAAAACGTTAACAAAAATAACGTAAAACGGACTTATTTCTAAAAATAATCCTACCAAATTTACATTTGTGTCCGAACAATCCAATAACTTTATTTACACATCACATTTCTATCATGTTAGGACATAAAACGAAGACCTGACATAATTGTTATGATATTTCTATCTCTCGAATCACACGCTTTTGACTACGTATTTTATTTCCTGACCCAAATATAAGCGTCTCATAATTGTTTCCGCCGACAAATCTACGAATTTTACAACCCGCATACCATTTAAAACGTGACTTCTCGCTATATTCTATTAAAATATTTCCAGCCTCGTGACACCGCGGAGACGTCGTGTAACAAGGGCGAAAGTAAGTGGGACGAGAAGAGAAATACCTTGATTTTGGAAATGCAAAGAAAGCAGAACAATGAAATATCTAATGAAAATGAAATGATAACTTTGTATAAGACAACAGATTTTATTTTACTTTTTATGACCGACCGGTTTCGCTTAGCGTAAGCATCATCAGAGTAAAAAAATAAACTAAACAAAAAATACAAAGTGTGTGGTTATATACGAGGCCTGTTCAAAAGAAAAGGTGAATTTTGAATTTTCGCGGGCTGTGTACATTCGATTATCGTTTTTTTTTTGTTTTTGTTATGTTGGTACACATATGTCTATCATATGTTAGCATTATCAGCCATTTTGGATTAGTGGTTTGTTTTTGACAACTGGAAAGGTTAGTCACGTTTTTTGTGTGTTCTTCGATTTTTTTAGTTTTGAAAAAAATGTTAAAAACTTTTCTTTACAAAAGCTATAATTCATACAATCCGAAACATTGGTTGTATCTAAATAGTGTTGGTGGTTTTGTATGTTACATCTAAAGTGGTAGTGATTTTAATTATTTCATTGATGAAAAACATTGGTTTACGACAATTTGTCCCCTGCGACCATTTTTACGCGTCTTCTTTGTTTTTTCTGCCAAAAGGGACAGGTGGGGGGAAATAAAGAGTGTTTCGGGGGAACAACTCGATTAAAGCAACCCAGTGATACACGCCATCAAATGCGCTGTCCTTGCAATAAAAATGTCGCATGGAAGATACTTTAACTTTAAGGTGGTCGCTAGAGAAATACCGAGGAAGATATGTATGTTCTTTGACGACGTTTGCAGGAATAAAACAAACGACTTTGTAAAGTAAGGACTAAATTATTATTTTAAAAAGGAAAATGAATTAAAAATGAGTCGTGCAACTTAGTTCATTGTTGCTTCAAATGATATATGAAAAGAAATAAAACTTTTTCAGCTAAACGGTTTCGATTGTACCTACACTTGCATTGGGCAGCAAAAACTGATAATATTATACTGCCTTGGAATATATTTGGTAAGTAAAGCCGGTAAGTAACACATTTTAATTCAGTGGTTCATACACAGTGGAATCAAATAAATTAATAGTAATATCACTTCTTACGCGGAATTGCATGGAAATTAGGACAAGTAAGAGGCAATTATTCATATGATGAAATTCAACAAACATTAAAAATTTCTTCAATAGAAAAACATAGGACTTAAGACTTAGATTTAATTTGAATTCTCAAAATTATCATGACTAATTATTATAATGATTAGTATTATTGACTCACCTTCTTTATTACAGCTCATCCAGTTCATCATTCCTTGTCGTAGACTCAGAAACAATGAATTGCTGTTCCTCAAGCATCACTCTACTAATTATGGGTATCATTCTCCACTGTTCAGAATGTCGAGACTTGCTAACTCAAGCCATGGTCTTAAAATTTTTGATACTAGTCTAAATGATTTTTGTCATTATTACTCTACCAATACTTTGACTTGACCTTGGCTTTGACTTAAATGTGTTTGTCTTATTTTCGTAATTGCTTCATTATAATATTATGTATGTTCTCTTTCCCATTTTCTGTTATGTATTTTCTTTGTAATTGAACAATAATCCGTTAGTTTATAAATTAATAAATATTTGTGAAAATGTTTTATGAAAATATGTGTTTTTCACTAATTTACGAAAAATTACCCCTAATCTTACCCTAACCATTACAATTTGACAAAGTGATATTTTATTATCTTTCGGAATATCAGCTTTAGTAATATTTTGCGGCACACAAAATAAAAATTACTTTATCTAGTAAAAGGACTATTTCAATTAATTTACTAATAGTTTTTGAAAAAACAGAGAAGTAATTCAAATATGAATGTTTCTTTTATTTTGTATTGCTTGAGCGTAAATTCAAGATAAAAATATCTGTCTTTGCCAGTATTTGTAAATCAATAACATTTTTTGCTAAAAATTTCATAATCAAACCCTCACAAAAAACACGATATCGGAAAAAATAACGAAAAATTGTATTATTTGTCAAAAGTGGAAATTTTATTGAAACAAAACCACTGTTTTGCGTTATTATATTGAGGGAAGTTAAATTTCCATATTAAATTGATTAAAAAAATCCAATACCAGTTTTCATTACATAATTATTATGGATATGATGTAAAATTATGATGATAAAACCCACTTTCGAATTAAGACGCAATACAATGTATTGTATTTTTAGATAAAGCAGATTTTTGTGTAAAATATAATACTTACTTATCTATTAATATTATAAAATTATGGTGAACTGAAACAAAAGTGTTATTTTCTTCTTGTGTCAGCAGATGAGATATGTTTGTGTCTTAAAAACAATTTTAAACATTTACGATACCATTATCTGGCAACATTTGTTTAATAAAAAATATAGAATCAAGTAAATGAAATGATTGGGATCATGCAAAAAAGTTCCACGCCTGCGATAAGAAACGTGTCAAAGTAGTAAAATCATAATAGAGAGGATTAACTATGTGCTGTAAAAAACAATTTTAATCCTCCCTATCTCCATTTTCTCTCTCATCACTTCAATCAGCCTTACAACATGAATGCTCAATTTGAAAACGCCATAGATCCACTGGCCTGGTAATTGGAATTTTTTTTCGGTAGTATTTAATAAAAATATTTACATATTTACAGTGTGTGGCAATGTGCAAAGACAACGTTTTTAGCATTTAAAATCAGGGCACTATAACACTTAGATTGACATTTCTGGGTAAGAACTTATTTCATTCCTGATTGAATGTATCACCTGTAAACTTGCTCTTAAAGTAAAATACACAACCCATATTTGATATAATACTACGAAAAAAAACAATTCATTATTTTAATCTAAAAGGGGTTTATCGTGTTGAGAAAAATCTTAGTCGAATGCTTCGTTTCTTTTTTACAAGTCAGTTAAACCGTTCTTGTAAAATATGCTGTTAATCGGTGCCGGTAAAGGTAATCTCAGATAAGATGGTCTTAATCATGTCGCTCCGAAATGAAAGGTGAAAATCTGTTTCATCGCGTTAAAAACCATAGCAATCAAAGGCCTCGATCCTTTTTTGTAAAAGCTCCCCGAATTACGTGAACATGACGTGAAAGCTCCGTATTATTTCCAGCTCGGCAGTCCGTACACGTAAAGCACTCTAGCGAGTCTTAGAGTTAAACTGTTCATAAAGTGGCCCGGCCTGACGTGCAATATATTTGTTGGGATGGACTTCAACTAAACACAAGAACATTTCACTTTTAATGAGGCACTAAACAACGGTAAAAGACTCTTGAGAATAACCATAAAAACATGATAAAAAGTGTACGTGCTTCCTTTCTCTACACTGCTTTCAGATTTCTTTTATTTTATTTATGTAATAAAGTTTAATTATTATATTTGTTCATTTGTTTTTTTCCATGGTTAATTCAATTACTGGATAGTGCTAAGGCTTCTCGGTTTATGTTGATATTTTACCCTATTAACAGCTCTTTATCAACAAAAATAAAAATCAGAAAAATGACATCGGTCGTTCGAAATATAAATAAATGGAATATGTTTATTTAATCAAGCAATATCAGTTCAATGAATGATATTAATAATAATATTAATAATTTAATTCCTGAAGGTATGCAGGTATAGTGCAATGCAATACATTCCATAATTAAAAATAAAAATAACATAATCAAAAATACAAAACAACAAAACATAAAACAAAATTAAGAGTTGTTATACATATTTTGCAATAAATAAAAATAAATCACATTTTATTTATTTTTTAAATAAAATTAAACATAATAATAAAAACATTGCGTACAAAGCCCGGAACATGGGATATTATAAACTGGTATTTATGCGAAAAAATAAGTTCATTGCTTTAAAAGCTAACTTTATGATGTTTTTACGTTGTACAGACACATTTTTTGTGCTTAAAGTAGTTTTCTCAATATACTTCCATATCATTTTTATATTTTCAGTTGAATGCCCAATATCAACCTTCATCAAATGAGATTTTTTGTTTAGAAAAGGTTTACCAAAATTATCAATCGTTAAATTTTATGTACAATTTAATTTATTCCTATCTGTGAAAATGGACAAATAAAATATTTGAAATAACGTTTATGTCAACAACAAAATTATCCTAATTTCAAGAACATTCATCCTTCTATTATTTTGGAAAGACGCCTATCTTTCTGTGTTGTTTTTGATTATATTCGTGTAATCTGTTTCGTTCAATTTCATCCCTCGCCATTACACGGATACAAAGGCATTTGCGCCAGGACACAATGGGCGCTAGACGTTGTAAAGTTTTCGTTCGCTGAACCATTCTCCTTCCTGACAAAATCCTTGGCTCGCTGAGAAAGAACGCTATCAATCGATAATCTAATCCGATAAAGTCGATCAATTTCGTCCTTCTAAACAATGGCCGCAATTTCATTTTCTTACCCTTCTACAAAACAGAACGGGTTCTAAAAAACTAGTGATGTGCATGATTCAAACACATTGATTGTTATCTATTGAAACATGTTTACAATCGAAGCACTTCAAAGTTGTTTATATTTGTAGAAAGCAATTAATTTTAATGACCAACTGGTTTCGCTTAGCCTATCAGTTTAATTTTGTACACCGATTACTTTAAACACGCACTGATGTTTCTAATTGAAAATATTAAATAGCTGTGATTTAGAGCACATCGGAACTGTATTGATTATTGTTATTATGATGATCAAATATTAACGAATACACCCTAATCCAATAATCGGCAAAATTTCAGAGAACGTTATTATAATATCACGGCTCACATTTATTTAGGAGCATCCAATTCATGACCTGATAGAAAATTCAGTTATTCGAATTATTTTTGATGATAAGAAGGTAGAGATGCTTAGAACTTTGCAAGATTGATTTCAAAATGGATTTCTCAATGTAATATTGGTAGTAGTAACCAGGTAAAAGTTTAATATCGAGAATGTATCGTTACGATACTCGCGACAGAATAAATCATATTAGATACGTGTAATCTTGATTTTTTATTTATTCATCAATTGGTTTAAAAGTAACTGCTACAAATGGTGGTAAAATATGGAAAAAATAACCAAAATATAAAATAAACCGAACCAAAAATTTAAAGTGCTTTTCACCACTAAGCGGAGAGACGGTAAAATTATTCAAACGTTTTAGCCACGGTTTTTAATAAATTTTAAAAACTTAAGTAGTTCAAGAATAATATTCTCATTTTTTTAGGTTGCATGCATAAAATGTATTCACAAACGCCAAGAAAACTGACTATTTTTAGGTGAAAGGTTAAATGTTTTTGGAAATTTATTGCCAATTCAGAGCTGTATTGTTTTGAATTAACAGTTGGCAAGTTGCCAGAATAGCCTGAATGTTCCACATAAAGAAACACTACGGAGAACAACCCAGCTTGCTTCAGGTTTATTTCGTTATTTGGAAAAGTGAAAATCATTAATATATTACCTATTCCATTTTTTTAAATCCATAAATTGTCCACAGAATGCCAACAAAAAATATTACAGTTTCTCTAGATACAAACGAAAGACGAACACATGATATTTCTTTTGTGATCCTGCATCATATGCTTGGAGCCATTGAAACTATGGCATCGGACAACCTTTTTCTTAAAAATAATAAATTCCGTTTTAGAAATGAATGATTCAATTAATAAAAACCCATAGAAAAAAAAGTTTATAGCCCAGAGTCCAATAGTTAGTTATTTCATAATCGTAAAAAGCATTTACTTTTTGGCTTGCCATATTTATAAATAAAACACATAAACTTTGTTTATAACCACTTTATTATTTAATATCACGTCTACCGGTTTCGAAAGTACCCTTTCATCATCAGGACAATATTAAAATTTTAATATTGCTAATTTTAATTAAATTAAAATTTATTAAAATTTTAATATTGCTAATTTTAATATTGTCCTGATGATGAAAGGGTACTTTCGAAAACCGGTAGACGTGATATTAAATAATAAAGTGGTTATAAATAAATTTTATGTGTTTTATTTATAAGTTAGTTATTTAGTTAGGAAGGCATCAGTGAAAATTTTAAAGGAATAATTTTAAGTTTGTTTTCTATGGAATTTAAGTATATTACTAAATATATAGGCGGGCCATTATTTTGGCCATTCCACTCACTTGATGCCGTTAAAATATCACGTTTCAATAATTTATTGTTTTTTTATACGGACCGTGGGATTTTTCAACAACTTGAAACTTTTATTCAGCGGTGTTTTTTTCACGGAAAGCGAAATGAATGTTAATTTTATAAAAATCCGTTTGTTATTCACAATGATTGATTTATTTTATGGTTAAAAACAAGGGATAACTTAAAAAAAAAAAACAGATTTCGGCTCCCTCATAAAGCTATTCACATTTAAACATTGAATGACGATAGCATTGCATTTAAATAGATATTACCGTAGATAAGACATTAGAGTGAAGGTTATTTTTGTCAGGTGAAAAAACTTATTTACAAATTGTTTACGATCTTAAAAAAACTGTTACGACAAATAAAGATTAATTTGATTGTTTCGTCAGAAAAGTGGTATTTATTTGTACTCGTATACGATGTTATCAATAAAATTTGAATGCTGGGATTCAAAACTCATTTCAATAAAATATAAACTATGCCATTCAAATAAAATCCTTATAGCCGTTGAATGGAAAATGCTTTGAACGTCGTTAGCAATAAACATTTGATCAGTTTTGCAAAGAGCAGAAAAAATTCAAAGCTGGGGGAATATTATGCAGAAGTAGTTTTCATTATAAAGCATAAGGCAGAAGAGTATAATTGGTCTTCGGAGAAAATACGGCTGGTTTCGGACAGGATCTCCGTAAGCTCATCACGTCTTCGCCGTAGTACCATTTTCATACCAATTTTCCGTACGTTGGAATTCCGGGCCGAAGATAATATGCCCCTCGATCGTAAAGGAGGCTTAGGTTATGAGTTCGAGCGTATAATTTGAGAATTCGCAGAATTAAACATGAATATCCAGTTAAGTTTGAATAATTTCATGAGTATCGAATATGTAACCAAGTGTTTTAATTTCTTTTGTCAGTATTGGAAAAAATTGAGAAATGGGATGATGGTTTGACAAGTTTAATTAAGATTGAACAGGCCACAAAAATTGGTTGGCTGAAAGCCCGGTGATTTTACAATAATAGACAAACAACTCAGGCTTCTGAAAAGTTGAAAATAAAAAGGAGGCTTATAATAAAAATACGTGTGACACAAAAACCATTTCCTTTGCACAGATAAAAAAAAACAAAAATAATGGAAGAACGGATGTAGAAATGAGAAGGTCCCGCTTCCATGGTTTTTGTGCTATACCGTGCCTAAGGGAAAAAAACCACAAACTTGACTGTGGTAGAGGGAGAACGACGATTTAAATAGGGGGCTGGGGCTTAAACGGAAGTTTTAGGCTAAAAAACGGAAAATTTAGAAAGAAAAACGAATATCTACCTAGCAATAGTAGAGCAAGGCTAAAGAAGAAGAATAACCGTAACTTTTTCAGTAATTGAGACCGGTAACTGTTTTGGAATAATTGTGTTAAAAATGCAGAGTTATCATTACTTCTACTAACACTGGAACTTGTTTTTAAAACGTCTCAAAAATTAAAATATGTAAATGTCAAAGTGTAAAATTTTACGTACATATGTTATGGTTATAAATTATACCAATAAAGCCTATTCGTAATATTTCTTAATCAACTTAAACGCTCAATTATCATCTTCTACAAAAATCGTTATCTTAATATATACGAGTATAGTCAATTTTAGAAACTAGAAGGTAAAATTTCCTCCCTAATTAAGAACATTCTCGTGTTTAGAGAGGGAGTACACTATCATTAGTTAAATTACGTACTTAATATTATCTGTGCGCTAATTTAAGAACTCATATTTATTAAAATGTCACAACTGTTTATAGTTTCTTGTTTTTTAAAGTTTTGTGATTATTCATTAAGGATCTCGTTAAAATACTTAATGGGCCGATTATAAGTACGAGTAGTGGTGTTGGAGGTAATCAACACTTCAACTATTGGGGCATTGTTGCTGACTAAAAGTTGACTTTGTCTTTGTAGACATGAAGCAATCTAGTTTTTTTTTAAGATTTCATTTATTTCCAAGACTTTAAATTCATTGAATAATTCTCGAGTTATAAAACTTATTGGTTTCTTTAGAGATATTTTAAAAAGTCTTCTTTTGACTATTTCCAGTGAAACAAATTTATTTTTATGTGCTCCTCCTCCAGCCTAAAACTTCATAAGTATCATCTTTTCTATCGTATTTTCCGCGGATATGGCTAAACACCGGCACTGGTAAAATTTTGCACTAAATAAATTTGAGTCTACTATTTTTGAATAAATATTTACAAATGAAAATATATGCTTGCTTTGAAAGAGTACTTCTGACTGTAATCAAACTAAATTACTTGGAATTTTCAGGTTTCTATGTGAACTATGTAATTGTGAAGGTTCCGGGAGTTGTTCGATAATATTATTGCATCTAATATATACATAAATAACCTATGAAATGTACTCCACTTTACGAGTACGTGTTTTGATCAATCAAAAATTTGAAGTAAAGATTTGCTGGCTGTCTGAAAAAAAAGGAAACCAGTTCGGTGCAAAAGTTAATATACCAGAAAACACCTATATGTATTTTTTTTTATTTATTTCGGCTCAGCATTATAAATCTGATGGTCTCCATGGTCGAGTAGTAAGACGCTCGACTACGAATCTGCTGGGGTCATGGATTTAAACCCAGCGTGCGCAAATAACTTTTGTTTAACTAATATGTGTCATGACACATTTAATTGATATAAACTAATATAAAGTATATTTGCGGCACATTCCAGAGTGGTAGATACTCTAAATATCGTCACGGTGAAAGACCACAATTCAGAATCAAAACGTTACTTAATTTAAATGGCTTTAGCCGTGTTTGTGACCAGGTCTGAATTGCCAGGTACGTCCCAACCTTCCTCTTCCTCTTCCCCATCTCCTCACCCTTTCCACAAACTTCAGCCTCACAACATACCCCAATTGGTACTTCCATAGTCTCACTGGCTCTAGACGGTTGGGAGCAGTTGGGACTCTTGTGCGGTATTCACAATTATTTAATTTAATTTTTTAAATCCGTTTATGTTTTCACACTCTATTTCACGATTTTTAGCTTTAAATAAGTCAGTTGCCTTCACTACTGTTTGTTGTTAATAAAAAACTTTATCATTATTAAAACGTACATTATTTGTAATTTTAATTATTGTCGGATGACGGAATGTCAATGGTCAGATAATGTTTATTAGACCAGAGGGATATTTGTTTATTCAACTGCAATTGGCAACATGTACCAATTCCGTTTAGGATAGAAAATCGAAACTCCGTAGGTATCATATCTGTTATTTTGACAAATTATGAAAAAAATCACGACCGTTATTTTTACCGTTGAGTAACCCAAACACAATACATACTCAGTTCATGGTCACCTAAGCACAGGTGTCGATTAAGTTGAGAGATTTGGTTTTAGTTTTGATTCAATGTCTGATTTAAACAATATAACAAACGAAATTTCCTTCAAGCGAAAACCAATGGTGAGCAATAATCGAATCATATTCATGGTTCAAAGGGTCGTTAGTGTAATGTAATATTGAGATACTTCGTTTTAAGTGGAAAAAGTTAATCTTGCATCAGAGAAATTTCCTCAAAGAAACATGGCCTTATATATATAATTTTATTTCTAAGAGCATTTAATACATATGTGTTGTTAATCGATACTCGATTAGGACCGTGCTTCGGAGGAAATGGACCTTTTTTACCAGCTGAACCAAGGGGATAAATAACTCCATGAATTTCTAACAAAAGGTGTTACGCTCTCTATTTTAATTTGACTTTTGTTAATCTGCTTTAAAAAATACGAGCATTTTTTTAACAAACACTTTACATACCCAGTTCATGATTAAAAATTACTAATAATCTTGATTAATAAAATATTAAACAACCGTCACCTAAGCACAAGTACTTGAACATGTTATAATGAACAGTCTAAAGCATTCATGTGTAGATCCCTAATTATATTACTTATGCAACATATTATTTACATACACTACGTAGCAACACACTTCGCTAGTCTGCTGTAAAGCGTCTTGCCGTCTAGCGAGTTGGAAATATTATATAATGCATGCAACTTTACAATTCCGTTTTTCAAGAGAGTGCCTTTAAAGTTTTTATGACTCTTGTCCATTTATCTAAATATCTATTCGCTGAGTTTTGGAATCTCCTCTTCCACTGAAGAAAAATCTGTATGGACATTTTTTTTTTATAACTGCGAAAGTTTTGGCAAAAGCTTAACGCGCTACACATGCTGACATGGCCAAGACAAATCACCAGACAAATGATGTCGTAAAAACTTTCAGCCCGACTGTTTTTTCATAAGTTTAATCATTTAATATGTAACTTATATTGCCCATTCACTACTTGCAGCTGAAAAGATAGATTGCATTATTTCATTTTGTCAATGCGTCAAAAATTCAAATACAGAACAAACGTGGAAAGATTTTTGACGAGTTGTATTTATGGGTCAAGTATGGAAATTAGATATTTATATTGGCAGATGGAAGATCCGCATTTGAAAAAAGTTAAAATCTTATACACCTGTTGACGTTCTGTCTGGGAAAACCCTAGACAACCCAACCGGAAATAACAGAATATAGGTAAAAAGATTAATTAAAGGGATCAGTTTCCCCTTTTGATATAATATTATCACAGAAATATGCAGTCAATTTACATACCAGGTTACAAAAAATACGTGATTATATAAAAATGAGCTTTAACGAGTTAGTAGACTGAATCAGAAAGTTCTGCTTAGTAAACCCAAAATGTACACAAATAAGAACAAATAAAGGCCGTTTTCTATTTGATTTGTTGGTCCTTTTGACCACTTGGTATATTTACACACGAAGTACCTCAAATAAAGACCAGAGCTAGAAATGCCATATTTTTTCAGAACAAAGTCAAGACACTTACTAATTTTAAAATATGGCTGCAACATCACTAGCTACTAGGTCTTTCTCAAGCTCTAAAAATGACAGATAAACGTATTGGAAATTCAATTAAATCAGAATAATCGGTGCCTAAGTCCAATGATTCTACTCATCTTTACAATGCATATATGTGTAAAATACACCTACATCTTTTTTTAGGAAAGACAAACATTCCCAGGTTAAAAATAACCTGTAAAAAATATTTGGAAAACTCCTACTACCATCATAATAAGCGAAAAATGTTGCTTGTGCAATGATAGACGACTAAGCAGCAGAGGAATTGAACCCACGACGCCCGGGTGGGAATCCGATGCGTTTGTCCACTCAGCTACCGACTGTTCGTATCTTAATAATTTACATGCCCTGTTCTGAGCAAAGTGTCTTTAGAGAAGAAGTAAGAGGCATTTTTATGCCGATAGAAAAGGAGAACCTAAATATTATTTTCCGGTGATGTCTTTGAGTGTGATAAAATCGATCTATTTTCCGATCAGTAGTGTCGAAAAGAGAAATGGTCTTTATGTCAGCTTACTTATAGCCGGTAAAGAAAGGGAGGGTTGTGGAAATAAACACCGTTTAATTGATAGTTTCACCCATTTGGGCAATGTTTTGAAGCTGAAGAAAGGTTGTGTAGGGGAAGGAGAAATAAAAGTGAAAGGTTAGGAAGTACTTGGCTATCAGACCCGGTAACTAAACCCAGCTAAATATATGTCAGGCAACGTTTCAATTCTCAGTGGAAGTCCCTTACTATTACGAACGGTGTACACTTGTACCTATTATATTAAATCTTAATTTATTTCAGTTATGGGTGTGTGAAGTAACACATATCATAAATTAAATGAACTTATATTTGGATATTAAGCCTACAACTTCGGACCCTGAACTATGAAATTGCTCTGCCACGGAGGTCGTTAAAGTTACAAAAAACAGTCACAGAACTATTCAAAATGATATACCTAAGGAGGAAATAAACACGGTGCAATCAAAGCCTGGTTACAAGAGGGGCTAATGGAACGACAGTAAATGATTTCATTGTGATGTAAATACAGCGGTGGTCACCCGGGAGATGGAAGCCAGGCACGCGCTCATTTTATCACCCAACTTTGCGGTTCAACAATTCCTTCTCGTCTACCGGGGATATAGCCGATCTATACACTAGAGAGCGGAAAATAAATTAAAGTTTTTATTTCATATATTCGATTCATCTATCTCTTGAAAAACATTAAATCTGACAAGGAACCTTTTTATAAACAGGAAAACGATCTACCGTTTGATTATTGAGCTAATATACGAGTATGTCACCATGCCATTTTAATAAATAAGTATAATTTTATACACACAATATAAATAATAGTTGTTTTTGTTAGTGTTCCGGCTCTCTTTTATCTTGCGAGACTGTCAAAGTAAATGCAATTTTTGCTTTAATATTTTTCATCCTATTTATATAATAAACATTCTAAGTTAATCATATAATATTAGAACTATTTTTATGTGCAAGAACATCCTATATATTTTTATTTTTTTTATATGAATACCGCACAAGAGTCTCAACTGCTCTCAACCGTCTAGAGCCAGTGAGACTATGGCATCCCCAAAAAGGGTATGTTGTGAGGCTGAAGGTACTGCGGAGGGGAAGGAGATTGGGAAGAGGAAGATTGGGAAGTACCTGGCTATTTAGATCTGGTCACCAAACACGGCTAAAGCCATTTCAAGCAACTATACCATAAAAGTCATCCTAATGCATATTTTTCTAAAATAATATTATTTTTAAGTTCTGCTGGTTTACGTTTAGCATTACTTTTGTGTTACCTACAGCTTTTTCGGCGTTTAAGGCCATTTTCAAACTGTGATCATGCCACGTACAGTCGACTCATCTAAGTGAACTTTGCTGACACCCTGTTCACCTGAGAACAAAATAGTGCGTATTAAATATGGCATGGTTTTTTATCATATTTCATGATCCCAGATGCCGTTGGCATGATATTGTGACTTAGTAATAAGTATTGAGCAAACTGCACATTGAGTCTGAAATAACAAAGCGATGTTCATACTCAACTAACATCCTACCTTGTGCTAGACAACAGCGAGATTCTCGGAATTTTATTATTAGCAGAGTCTAAATTAAACTTTCATAAAACAAGGGGTTGTATACCAGCTTATTTAAAATGACATCAGAATATATTTACACGCTGATTAATCCAAATTATTCCAACCAACAATAATTATTTCTGACTAAAATACAAATCTTATAGTTGTGTATTGTAACCGTGAAATGGTTTATTAATTTTGTGTTATTTTCCTCACCAACAACATGTTAGTGTGACAAATCTGATTCTGTTTTACAAATTGATATCCTCGGGTTGCACGTAGAATTGCTGTTTATACTACTGATTAAGTAACTAAATTTCAATCATTTTTTTAAGTTGAATATAAATTTCTAAAAACATGTATATTTCATCAAATTGTTTTCAATTTACGAGGCGTAAATAAAACATAAAAAAGACATTTCAACTGTCAAAAACACTGCATTCGGTTTGTCCCTAAATAACGTTTTTCCAGGGGTGAATTCTAGATGAAGAACATCAAAAAGAAATATAAAACAAAAATCTTATTAGACGAAATAAACGCATTACAAATTGCTTGAAACGTTTTTTATTTTATTTTTGCACAGGACTCCGAAATAATTTAGGGCGTTGGCACCGTGGGTTTACATGAAAATTATGTGAGTAGTCAGCTTTTATGATAATGTTGGTTCTCTTTGAGAATCTCTTCGAGAATTTCCGCCTTTCACGCTACTCCTCGTGAACAATTCATCTGCCGAGTAGACGCAGAGAACTTTTTATGAATGTACTTAACATACAAGCTTCTAACTTGGCCTAGATTTCTGCAACCCAGTCATTTAAATTAGGAAAAATAGTGATACGCCTGGTGCATTTGATAAGAGTCTACTCTTCAACGCTTTTCCCTTTATTACATTATTTCAAAACTGCGCTAGAAGCTTTGTTCGGAATTTCAAAGCCACGCTCCTCTATCATTCGATTAATTTAAAAGGGTGAATGAAAAAACTCAGATTGCAAATTACAAATTGAAAGCTTACAAGTTGATTATTTTGCAACATCACCAGCTTTTCATTTAACTGTATTTCTCGTCTATAAATATATAAATATAAGTTTAGAGATTTGGTTTAGTTTTGATTTAGTGTCTGATTTATACAATATAATAGACGAATTTTTTTGCCAAGCGAAAATCGATGGCGAGCAATAATCGAATCACATTCATGGTTTAAAGGGTCGTTAGTTCAATGTAATATAGAGTTACGAAGTTTTAAGTGGAAGAAGTTAATCTTACATCCGACAAATGGTCCATAGAATTATAGCCTGCCAATTTTATTCCTACGAGCATTTAATACATCTGTATTGATAATCGATACTCGATTAGGACCGTGCTTTGGAGGAAATCGATTTTTTTATACAAGCTGAACCAAGGAGATAAATAACTTCGTGAATTTGGCAGTGAATATTGAACAAAGGCGTCACGCCCTCTATTTCAATTGGTCCTTTTGTAAATTTAAGACTCACCTGTTAAAAAATATCCCGCCTGCGTATGAAGCAAGGTGGGATAGGGTATTATGAATGGCTCTGGCTGGTTGAATTGCATGGAAACCTAATTGGCTCCCTTTGATAAGTGTGTAAGAGCTTTTAACTGAGCTATTTCAACCAATTATCCGGGAAATTAGCCAAATAGATGATTTCCGGTATTGATATTATAATGTATTCGATACATTTTGGTCATCATTTCATTCCCTATGGTAAAGGGTGTTCTTTTATTATTTTTAAAGTAATAGTGATAGTGATAGTGATTGAGATTCCTATCCGCCCGGAGACATTCGCACTATAAAAGTACCATTTGGGGACAGCTATAAGAAGTGAAAGAAGAGGTTGAAAGAAATGTTGCAAAGTTCCTAACTATTTAAATCACTTAACTCAACAAAAGTCAATTCAAACAACGTTTCGATTGTTTTTGGATGTGAGCAAATAGAGGTAGCGAAAGATAATCTATTACCATGACGATGCTGAGATTATCCTTTACTCTAGAACGAGGTGAAAACATACTGGATATTATTTTTATGGAAATTTTTATACGAACACAAATAAAATCTCTTTTTTAAAGCAGATTTACTAGACTCTAGTAATTCACTCAGCCTTAAATATGTTTTACAACACTTTACAATGTTTTACAATCATTTCAAAATCTGTGATAATTTTTGGAAAAAAAAAACCGCCATCATAATTTAATATATTTTTCCAACGCGCAACTTTTGTCAGGTTTTGACGGATGCCAAAATAACACAATTAAATTCAATGAAACGTGTTTTTCAAACCAGAACCGCTCCAAAACGACCGGCTCACTGTCCCGATAACAGTTCCGTCCTTAATATGAGACTTGACAAAGGAATATATCCAAAACCTCTTTAAAACATCCGAGTATGTTCTTTGTTCCCAGCGATAATAGTTGACAAAGCGTGTCTTTATAATAATAATTAAATTTATGATAGAAAATTCGTTCGAAAGGTAAAATTTCAGGCGTTGATTTCAACCCGTCGAAGGAAGTTTTGTTAATAATCGGCTTTAGGAAACAAGATAAAAGACTGAAATTCAAAGGATTTGGCCAGGCCCTTAAAATAATTAGGGAAGCTTGCGACTTACATAATCTACCTACTGAATTACTTCGCCTACTTTACAAATTAAAGCGTTCAGTCAGGGTGGTTCTGTTTTATAAAATGTACTATATTTTTTTTCATTTACATAATTTACTTTGCATCGATTTTATTTTTTTGAACGGTGTAAATATTTAAATAAAAATCAAAATCTCGATTTAACTGTGTGGACACCGCTCAAGAGTCCCAACTGCCCGGAGCCAGCGGGACTATGGCAATATAATTAGGGTATGTTGTAAGTCTGTAGGGAGTGGGAGGAGAAAGAAATAGTAAAAAATATGGTTGGAAAGTACCTGGCCATTCAGATCTAGTCACTAAATACGGATAAAATAATTACAAGTAACGTTTTGATTTTGAATGGTGGTTTTCCACCAGATCGAAAATAAGAGTGTTAACCTCCCTCATATTTCATCTATCACATGTGAAATAACACGTAAAATGAATTTGATTTTAATAAATAATGCTAACGCATGATCCATTTTTATGTTTTTCGCTTGTATTGTTTTAGGTTTTGTATGCTAAATCTGTTTACGTTATAGACACTTCACAAAGTGGTTTAATCATGACGTTCATATATATCTTGGCACAATCGTTAAATATTCAGTTACGAACGCATGTAAATAAACCTCGCAATGTAGTGAACCGTAGATATACGTTGATCTAATCATATTTCAATAAAGATTCGATTTGTTCACAGTTAGAAAAATAATTGTTGTAATTTTACTTGTCTCAAATAAGTAGGTTAAAGACGTTTCATCTTTACACATTTGGTTAATTTAATATCTCGTTGAATGGAGGTGAGAATATTGGAGTTTATTTCGTTTCATATTAAAGCCAGTCCACTTGCTTTAGTAAAAATGTCTTATATTTCGCCGGCATTCAACACTTTGTACGGTAGAATTATTTTACAGTGAACATACTCACACTTAATTTGCCCCGTTTTGTATATTGAAGATGGTAAAAAATTTAATTATAAAAATAATTATTTATACCAGAACGTGTGTAATTAAGTGCATTCATTTTATCCAAAGACTTAAGGGTCAGCAGTCAAGAATGACGCTAAACATTACTTTGTAGCATTCTAATCCAAGCAATACTACAAATTATTTGTGTGTGTATTTTTTATGAATAGTTATAAAAATGATAATAAATCAATTTTTAACTGTAATCCTTTAATTTCCATAAAAAAACATTAAAAAATGTCAGGAAAAAGTGCAGTTTGAAAACTAGAAAGGGGATTTTTTAACGTTTTACCTAAAATTCTTGTATGCATTTCATAAAGAATTAAAAAGATTACTGTTTAAAAATTGTATTCACAGGGAAACCTTAGACAATTTTCTAACTACACGAATAAAACTTGCAAATAAATAATTTGTAGTTTTGCTTGTACTAGAAAGCCAAAAGGTGTATATGTTTGGGTGCTGACTCTAATAAACATACACAAATTCCGTAGCATATCAATTTGCTTTGTTAATATGTATGACAAGTTGTTTTGTTTTTCCCACTTATGTCATTAAAAGTAATAAAAGCTTATCTATGTGTTTGAGCCAGCAGCCAAAAAGCACCGTAGACAGGAATACGTCTGGAAGAGATTGAAAATGACCTACTAAGCATTCAGACATACCCGAATAAAGGTTCTCTCTTGAATTTGTAATGAAATTCACTCTTCAGTACCTAACTGTTTGAAATTTATGTGAACAATAAATCCAATCAATCCGAGATACTTGAAGGTGCAAGTCTTTCAATACGTTAGTTGAAATCAATCACACATCACTAATGATTTATAATGAATTGTACGTTAGTACATACATATCTTAGTGGTTAAGAAACATACATGACTAGTACTAGTCCGAGTTTCGGGCTGCAGTCCGCACCTTGAAAGATTATCCGGATGATAGCCAACTTTCGATTATATTGCACCAAAAGAAGAAGAAGTTAGTTCATAATAAGTAACAAGACACGACTTACCACATTATTTTGATAATTCTACTTCACAATATTATACTTATATGCGACGGATTCAACATCTGAGCAACCAATACTTCGATGTGGTTGATATATTTAGTACGTCGTACAGTTTTTTCATCTAGTAGAGCTAATTTATTGGATGAAACTATTTAACTCTGGATGAACCTGTTATCAATACTATTTTTTCTCACTAGTACAATATTTTGTGCACTGTTTATGAGTATATTGTTTTTCAAAAAATGATAATATTTGTGTGAAAGCCTTTAACAGGCGTAAATAAATGACTACATAATACACAATAAATATAAATGACATTATAAATTTGAAAAATGCTTTTCCCAGCAAATTTTCCTTTCACGGAAAAAAAACTGTAATTATGTGACAAGCAACAAAAAAATTGTGAATAGAGAGATATTAATAGAACCTACATTAAATGATAATTCATAACTTTCTCAACAAAAGGTTTTGTGTCCAACGTAGACGGTCTTAATACTCCTAATGAGCTTGTTATCACAGTTCAAAATGATTAATCATAATAATGAGTAGTAGAAAGGCGAGTTCCATTATGACTCATTTTCATTTGGACTCATTTAATATAACAATAGAGATGAAAAATTCAGACAGTATTTATGAGGCAGCCTGCTTCTCGTCATAAAAGTGTCCTTAGTTTCGCAGGCACCTTCAGCGGTGGCTTCCCGTCGGAGCGCATTTTGTGCAACGATTTCAATCTGCCTAACCTCGTTGGAGCGAATTCTATTTATATCCTTATAAACTCTATCCGGCCCACTAGATTCAGGTGTTTTAAACAGTTTTGCGATTTTTGGCACACAAACCTTTTTTTCAATGGAATTTTTACTTTTATCAAAAAAACACATCTTATTTATTAAAATAGAGCAATTGATCTGTAATTGAGGGTTAAAGTTAAATAAAACGCTTCTATCGATGTTGTTGTAGTCGCAAACGATTTTTATTTTGTTTCAAAATTTTATTATATTGTGTGAAAATTTTGTAAGTTACTGAAAAATCCTGAAAATCTTAATACTTTTTTTTTAAATAAAAACCATTTCCGGCCACAACAACATCAATTACCTCGTATTTTTCACTTTTACACTGTCACTCTAGGACACAAAAAAGTCACGAGCTGCCACTGATCGGAGGCACATACAAGGTTGAGCAGTAAACAAGAAACAGCATTAGAGTGATGAATGTAAATGAATGTTTTTCACTTCAAAAAATTATATTTTACTTAAGTAGGTAGCTATTAAAATAAGGAAAACAATTTTCAAGTTATGTTTCCCTTTAAATATTCGAAATTTACTACTAAATAATTTTGTCACCACCATTATTGAAAAACAACAATAAATTATTGGTCATTCGAGTTATTTGCAGAAATTGTAAAAATAAAATTTTCAGCCAAACAATATAATAATTTAATTTTAAGTAAGTACGTTCGTACGTAAATACCATACGTACCTTTTTAAACTTTTCGAAATTGCAACCGATGGATGTATTCATAAAATTATCAAATTATTAAAATAATCTTTTCAAATTCCTGCCCACCTAATATATTTTCTACTTATAATGTATTTTGTGGACATTATTTTATAAGCAAATAATATTGTTTTTCTTGGCAAGGCAAGTTACATCCCGTGATTTTTCATAGGAAACAATTATTCAACATAAATTTATTAAAGTATGAATTTGAGAGTGCATTTCTTTGATTCATTGCACACAGTTTTGAATGTTTATAATGATCCAACGCGTGAAACATCTGGCAAAGGTGAACCTATTTTTTTTTATTTAATTTATAATACTAATGATTATAAATACCTAAATGAAAAATAAACAGAATGTATTTATTTAAGCTCCTTAAGAGTCAGCACTCATGAATCATGCTAAACG
The DNA here is from genome assembly GCA_022651775.1 of Drusus annulatus. NCBI lineage: Eukaryota > Metazoa > Arthropoda > Insecta > Trichoptera > Limnephilidae > Drusus > Drusus annulatus. Next base: position 69,868 of record JAGWCC010000515.1, on the reverse strand, counting down.
TTACTTTTTAGCATTTTAATGAAAGCAATACTACAAATGATTTATCTGCCAATTTTCTGTGGGTTTTTAGAAATTGTCTGAAGTTTCAAGTGAATGCAATTATCTAACTGTAATCCTTTAATTTCAATGAAAAACAAAGTAAATTGACATTAAAAGGTGCAGTTCGAAAACCAGTAAAAGCATTTTTTATCGTTTTGCCTAAAATTCCAGTATGGATTCCATAAAGAATTTAGAAGACTGCTGTTTAAGACTTGTATTCACTGGAAACCTTAGACATTTTTATAACTACCCATATGAAATTAACAGATAAATAGTTTGTAGTTTTGCTGGTACTAGAAAGCCAAAAAGTGAGTATTTTTGGGTGGTGACCGTTAAGAAAAACATCAATTTTCAATTAACTTCCGTTCAAAAATTTTCATCCGATTTCAGTGATATATACTTTTGAAGTTTCGTTAATAGTAATTCGGAACGAGATAATCTTCGTACGATAGACTCGTCGAATGGCTATTCAAATAAATTACATAATAATAATTTCAATATAAAGTCATTGTTTTGACTAGTTTTTTGTAAATGATTTACAAATCATAATTTTATTCAAAAGTTTCGTAAATTTATACAGTAACATACTTATTTAGAAATCAACACACGTGTTCGAAATATAAAAGAGAAATAAAATGATATTTATATTCAAGTTATACCCATTACCGAACACCCGAAAAATAGTTATTACCGTCAACGGCATTTAAACTTCGGGACCTTAACGTTAACCGGGTAACTGCGCTACACCGTACCTTAATAGAATATTTATTAGTAATATAGCGGTTAACAGAATGTTCGGTTCAAATTCTGTTCACGGCGATAACCTTTTTTCTCGTGTGTTTTTCAAATTTGAATAAATATAGCGAAAGAGGGTGTTGAAACTCGGGCGAAACTTCACACAGAAGGTCTTGAGGGAAATAATTTCCTTTAGAGCTTATGTCATCTTTGGGGATGCTGTGTGGCGGGTCTTTTTGAGGAAAGGAAAGAGTGTAACTGGGTCATGAAGAGGCTCATGTTGAAGGAGGAAAAAAACACGAAAGCCGGCAAATCGTTCCACAGCCGAGTTGTTGAACATTAGAACGAGTCGTAAAAGCGACCCGTTCTCATATATTGAATGTCAACCGTGTACAAATGTTGGGCGCGCGTTTGATGAGTTTCCCGACTATGCACCGGTGCCGAAGAGATCAATAACGCAAGTTCCTCGGAGAATCTTCCATTGAAATGTCAGTAGAACAAAGACAGCATTCCCATCTGACTGTTTTTTTTCAGGTATGTAGGGAGCTCCAGATGAGAGGTGGCTGCCAAATTAAACAGTGGGGTGCACTTAAACGAACAGTTGCTGCGATTCTTTTTGTGGTTTTATTTGCAAAAATTATTTTTTCGCAATTTTAAAAAATCATCAACAGCCACCGTTTATTTATTGCTGGATGAAGTTGACCGTCAGCTACTTCTCATCGTCCCAGTTACGGACTTCAACCTTCCGCATGATTCTGCTGAACTTGTTTATCTAATCGACCCAAAGGTATTTTGGGCGACCTTGAGCTCTATTGGTTCCTACAGTGTATTTACATACTATTGAATAATGAGATTTGTCAAACGGATATCCTTTCTCCGAGCGTGTATTCCCTACGAACATTTCCTTTTTGAATTTTGTTGTTGGTTTTGTTTGCTTTCTTATCCATTCGTTTATTTTCGGACCTAATCTCCTGTGTCTATCTAGCATGCATCTTTTCAACCCACGTTACGTTATTTTCAGCTATTGGACCTGTCTCTTAATAAAATACTTTGCCTCAAGTAAAAAAAAAACGTGCAGACATAACACACATAACTAATAGCAGAAGTTTTATCTATCTAAATTTGTTTTTTAAAACACAATGATTTTAACATAGCACGCACATTAAACATTAAAATTTAATGTTTTCGTAGAAATCAATCACTTTGTGGTTTGAAATAGTTATTGAAAAAGAAATAATAACTTTGTAGAAGACCACAGATTTTATTTAAGTTTTCATAACCAATATCAGTATATTTCCCGTACACTCACATCACAAAAATCAAAATTTCACCATCACCTTGACGTTTTGCCTATTTGATTTCATATTATCTGTCTTTTTCTCTCTATTCCTTTGTTATTATTTAAAAGATATTCTACTGTTTTTTCACTGTTTTCTTATTTTATTTTATATTGTGTTCCCTCTTTGTATGTATATATATCCGCACAACACGCACCGAAACACACGCAAAATAGCACCGCTATTTTTTGTTAATTTTAATTTTGTACCCTGATGATATTTAGGCTAAGCGAAACCGGTCGGTCATAAATTCTTATACAAAGTTATTTTTTCATTTTCATTTAAATTAAAGATCCCAATTTCCAATATAAAATTATAAAAAAATTGACATAAAGGCACCTCGTACAAAAATGATCACATTGTGTGTTTTATACATATCGATGCCCAGATAATGCCACACTTATCAATTCCATGTCAACTGAGAAATAAGCAATCCATTTTGTCCAACGGATTGTAATCATTGGAACTTAGATGCCAAATGAGAATACTGACCTATCCATACTCAAAAGGAATGAGTTTCGAAGAACATGCATAATTTATCTCGTCACCATTTGTGCACGATCAACATTTGTCAAATGAAAAATGATTTAAAAACTTGTTCCTGAGCTACAAAATGGGTCTCTTCAAGACTAACGTTCACTCTTACATCCCATTTAAATGATATCAGTAATGTAACCCTATAAAAAGTAAGCTAACCCTGGATCATTATTAATATGAGACGCTGTACACGGCTTACCGAGTTAATAGTATATCAAAAAGCAGGCAATCAATATAACAATTCGTTTAGGTGACAAATCTATCCTAACAATATGTAGTTCTATTTATAATAACCATAGTCGGTAAAAACACACATGTGCGCATAGTGATGCATTCTCGGGCTTCATAACAAACTATTTTAAAATATATGATTCTAATTTTAATCAATAATATATCACACTATCAACCCCACTTTACATTATACAAATCAAGAAACCTCCAAATGATTAAGAATTCGTAACACCGTCAGACGGGTTTAATTACTTTGAGCCGCACAGCCTACTTTACCGGTAGAGCCTACCCCCTCACTACCCCAGTACTCCACCACCCCACTGCCTCACTACTTCAGTACGTCGACACCCCAAACAGCTCCGCTCAGCTCTGGAAAATCTCATTTAGGAGCTTTAGCGAATGCAGCTCCGCAAGTCTAAGTAGTGGTGCTTGTTTAGTTTATAATCATAGCTGTATACTGTGGAATGCAGTAAAATGCAAACATCAAAGAATTTAAAAAAAAAGCAAAAACAAAAAAGAAAATGTAATTTTTATTATTTTTAGATTCTTGACCAAGTGCAAATAAAAAACGTAAATTAGAACCTGTTTTTCTTCTTCTTTGTAAGCCTTCTGGCGGCCAGCTGTGGGCATATGAATTCTTCGGTACCATGGTAAAACAGAAAACAAAGGGCACTTAGGAAACCTAAGCTAACCTCAAATCCCTCCCGTATATGCATCGTGTATGTAACGTGTGCATTGATTTATAGTGATATTTAACAAAGAGATATAATAGATAACTTCTTTGCGGCTGTGAAAACTTTAATCTTAAGGAAAATAAACCAAACACAACCGACTTAAAGAAGTTTGCAACCCAAAAAATAAATACTTGTTTCATAAGCGAGTACCTCACAACAAACGGAAACTATATAACAAGGCTAAGGAAAAGATTCATAAAAGATAACAACTTCGCTTTTGCATGGTCAAAAAATGGGCGATGCTACCTCGAGAAGACATGTGCATCTATGCTTATAGTGATTTTATACAAAGAGCGATTATTGCCAGAGTTAATAATAAAAAAGAGTCGGATATACCTTAAAAACAACTCATCAACACAAAAAAATTACGAATTTACCAATACAATCACAGTGAATTACAACATCAGGGTAATGAGAACCAAAAATGATTAATTTAAAGAAAACATTCTAAACATCGACTACCAACTAGTAAGTCTGTAATATTCATAATTATATGATCGAACCTTAACAAAAAAAATAGGCCATTTAATTGTACATAGTCAAGGTTTATCAGATCAATTTGGAACGTACAATAAACACATCATAAACTACATTCTCTGACAGACGTAAACTTTCTTATGTATTGCTTTTACACAAAATTAGGCACGAATCAATTGATGCACCAAACATTTTATCCCTAATTATTATTACACACCATCAAGAAAAATAACAACGAGGATAAACGACATTATTAATACCAAAGCCTAACACTCAAATACGGGATATTTTTCTTCTTAACCGCGGACTTTGAGAAATTACAACACAATAAACTGCTCTAACAATGAAATAGACAAGTATCAATAATCATATTAAGCTGAAAATTTGATGATACCCTTTATTTACAGTCTGATAATATAAAATATCAAATGGCTAATCCGCATCTCATCAGCACAGGTGCTAATAATAAATAAGTTACATTCTCCCTTTCACCCATCTTACTAATTTATTATTCAATCATCTAATAATAAGTACTTAATTTTATACTTTTTCCACTACTGTTTTATTAAAACCGAACCGTTTTTACTTTATAACGGCCATCTTTAAACAGTTTCAAAATTAGAAATAGTGTTTGGTATTCATTTGCTTTTTTTTACTTTACCCAATGAACCAATTATTGTTATTAAATTAACTTAGTAAAAAAAAACATTCATGTATGTGTTGGGAATCATGCCTGCTCTATGTATATACTTAGATAAAATACTGTTCTGTTTTATTCGGTTACCGCCTACCCAAAATGTGTATAGTTTAGCCAAGCCTCTGCAGCCTTCACCCAGCAGCCCGTCTCATGATATGTGATTCATCGCTGTTTCGTTTTCCTAGTCAAAAAAGTCATCTGGTGATATTGGGATTCCAATGGTCATCTTTCAAAAGTCGTCCTACGAGCCCGGTTGTCCTACTTTTTTTTTTTTTTTTTTATTTGATTTTTGTCACATACATTTTTTTTTTAAATTAGAAAGAAAAAAGATTACAAAAGTAAAAACATTAATTAAAAAGAAAGAAACATATTATAAACAATAAAGAAAAGAAAATAAGGAAGAACAATGTAGATATAACAAAAAATCCCACATAGGCAAAAGCCAGTGCGTGGGTATACTAATATAAATCAATAGTAGGTTCTCTATAGCAATAATATAAATAGATAAACAGTATATAATTACAATTAATAAAGAGTTACATTTCAAATTAAGGAAAACATTTTAATTTTTTTTTTTTTTTACATCACAGCAGATAAGTTAGTTAAGAATTTAAAAAAATATAGCAGTTATGGTATTAAGAGGTTGGTATTTTTTGGGTGAACTTGTGACGGCTTTAAATATTCCCACTCAGCAGTCTTTATTGATCTCATAATTAAGATCAGACATACACGATTATAAGTGAAATAATTGTTGTTTTATGGTCTAAGACAAAATAGAAATTGGTTATTCAATCAATACCTTTGGCATGGCTTGAGTAATTCATGCGCAGAGATTGTGAGTGTATTTAATGATGCAGTTGTAAGTACATGAAGGCTTTGACAGCTTATTTCTGGAATTGTTTCTAAAGCTGGTCAACTCGACTTTACCTGTAGTGAATATTGGCCAACCTTACCAAAAGTTTATTATTAATATTCCAACAGTTTACATTCTTTGTAATTTGTTTTACTACTTCACATATTTACTGTCAATGAGCCACTCAAATATGACTTGAATTTTATCTCTCTAACTTTTAATTTCCCGTAAGGTCTACGATATTTCTGTGTTTGATGCTGTGTACTGCATTGTTTTTCTTCCGGAATCGATATAATGTTGACATTTTCCTGGGATCATAGTATTATTATTATTTTATAAGTTAGAATTTGGTGATAGTGTTTCAATTCTTTGTTTAAACTTTTGTGTTCAGAAGATAAATACAGTTATCATTACTGAAAGTAGTTTATTATTTTGATATATATATATATTTTAAACATTAATAATTGACCGATTTGACACGTCTCTCAAAGATATTTCATCGCTACTTATGCAAAACAACTGTTGGCGCATTGAGACACCTGCGGATGATCTGTCGAAATGGCTTAACCTGACAACTGTTTTGATTAAACTTCATAAATTTCTTGCCACTACATATCGGCTATCAATTTCCCTGTGTTCGTACCGATTTGCTTTGGGTATAATTTTCAATTTTTGCTAGTTCAGCTTATTTGAATGTGCCTTATTTGAACATTACTTTACAGAATAATTTTATTAAGTATGTGCATCCATTTTCCCATTAATATTGTCTTTTTCTACTAATGCCCTCTCTTATCAGAGATTGGCTATCATCAGGATAATCTACACCCTACAAGCTGTAGCCCGAGAATAACACTTGTACCAGTCACGTAGGTTTAGATTGGTAAATACTCCAAATATTGCCCTGGTTAAAAACCAAAATTCAGAAACGAACCATTGCTTTAAATGGATTTACTGGTGTTGTGACCAGATTTTAATACCCATGTACTTCCACACCTTTCTCTTTTTTTTCCATTTCCTTTCCTTTTCTTCTAACTTCATCATTATAACAAACCAGAATTGGGCATACTATAGTTCCACTAGCTTCAAACCGTTGAGAGCAGTTAGGACTCTTGTGTGGTATTCACATAAAAAGAAAATTTCGAGTAGATCTCGACTTGAGGTAAATCACTGATTTGCACTTTACAAATGTCTTTATATTGTTATTATTTCGCAAACATGAATTGCGACATCTAAAACATTCTTCTCCTGAATAAACATTTAATCAATCATATATTTGTCGCTTTTCATATTGTGACAAAGTTTTCACAACTTTTAGCCATTCCTTGAAAGGCTTTTATAATGGTTACCCTAGCTGTACAGGATATTTTTTAAAATACGCCAGTATGTGAACATCTAATATTTTTAATATTGTCACAAAGTTATAACTGGATAAAATCAGAAGCAGGGAAACCAGCTCAAATAGGTGATATTACAAATTTTACCCGAAAGAGCTGAAGCACAAACCAACACATTCTTCAAGCGGCTCATTCTGTTTATTATGATGTTAATGTCAGGACTTACCATTTTGTGGGAAACCACTTTAAAATTATAAAACAACAACCCTTTATTTTTTGCTGCCGTCATCATTTGCATATTAAAATTGCGAAAATGTTAAACCAAACCCTTGCAGCATGGTCGTGCTTTATATGAAACGTAATTAGGTTAGCCTTAATTTGATTTTGTTACTTA